>NCQT01067609.1:168-13988 GCA_002740465.1 Stenocereus thurberi
TTTTAAAAATAAGTGATAAAATTTTTCTCATAAATTGTGAGGAAAGTTTGAGGAAAATTTTCAACCTCCTTCAACTTTACCTTGTTTAGATGACATCAACATGATTCAAGTAGTTCATCAACGTTTTAATTTTTCATCTAAATTCTTGTATTTTTTTTCTCAACTCAAACAAGAGAAAAAAAATTTATTTTCTTCCTACTTTTTTTTCCTTCAACTTTTCTTTTTATCAAATTTTCTAAGGATACAAGCGGAGCCTAAAGAAAGAAGTTATGCTTGTTTCTTTCCCGAGGTCCCGTATGGTTGTAGCCCAGTATTTTCATCTTCAACAGCGCCTCAAAGCTTGACTCAGCCCAGTTGCGAAACACACGGCCCAGCAATATTACCTAGCAGCAGACTCATTTTGACCCGCGTTGACCAGGGCCATTCTCAGCCTTGGGCTTCCAGACGGCACCACTGGCCAGCCGTGGCTATGGGCCACGATCCGTGGCCCATTGTGCCTCTTGGCCTCCTCTGTTTGCTCTAGTTTTGATCTATTTGCTGAGCCCTAATGCTAATGCTGGTACTCGAGCTGTCATGCAGGCTGTTATGTGAGAGTAATTGTCTTCATTACTCACATTATTCATGGAGCATTGTTTGGGCACATAATGACCCTACTTTATTGATGAGTTTTCAATTCCAGGACTCTATGAATACGCATTTCTATCGACAATTTGTATGACATTTTAGGTATTCGGGAATGCATTTAGGCATGTTCCTTTCACGATCATTTTATGAGGCGTTTTACGAGTCATTACCTCTTCTGTTTCACATCTTTAGAATTGAATGAAAGTTTAAGATTTTTATTCCTTTGATCTTATTGCCAGTTTAAAATCATTACTCTCTTTATATTGATCTTTTTTTGACACACCTTTGAGATCCTTTTGTACTCACTCATATTATAGTAGATTTTGCGCCACACTTGCCACCTATGGTTTTCTCCCGATTTGAATTTTCACATAAAAATCATGTGTCTACCATTATTCTATTGACATTGTTTTAATATTCTAGAATATCCACATCCTTCTGCGCTCTTGCATATGCTCTGCTCGAATTTTAATTATTATTTTTCCTAATATTTTTTGTTCCAATGACAAGTTAAATTTTGACGGAAAGCTGATCCGTCAAAAATTTTGGCCAAAAATCAAGAATTTTGATGGTGTGTCAGGTCATGCATATCTAGATATAATTTTGGATGAACTAGTTTGATGGAAAGTTGATCCGTCAAAAATTTTGATAGAAAATCAAAATCTTTGACAGTGTGTTAGGTTGTGCGGATCTCCATATAATTTTTGACGGAAATTTTGACGGAACATCAAAGATTTTGATGAAAATTTTGACGGGCCCGTCACAATGAACAACTAGTTAAAAAAAATTTGTCTTTAACAAACGACAAATATTTAATGGATGAGCTCAAAATTTAATTGCCAAAAGACTAAAAAAGGGAAAAATGGATCGACATCTGTATATAATAAATGTAAAGATGCATAAGAGATTGAGAAATCTCTAAATTCCAATCATCAGAATTCTGTACATTTCTGTCCAAAATCTTAAAAATTAAACTTTTTTTTTTCAAATTTTAAAGAAAAAACAGTCACAAGTAAATAACTAACCTCAAACCCCATAACTCTCTCTCTCCACGGCAGTATAGTACTATGTTGTACGGATATGTATATTAGCACTGCAGTATCTAATAAGATTAGAGTTAAGCGCTGTGCGTCACATGATTTATATAATTTCCTGAAATCATGGTACTATGTTCTGCAACCACACTTTTTCTGTTTTCTATAATTACATGCATTGTTTTTGTTTTTTGAAGCAGCTGATTACATGCATATCATTAAGCAGGTAGTGTATTTTTATGAAATAAATATATCTCATAATATTTTAAATAATGTTAATTACTTCGTAGTAATCTAACAGTTTGATATTATAATTAAAATTAAAGATAATTGTAATATCTTGCATTTCTCGAATATGCTTTCATTTGTTTTCTATTCTAATTGGTTTCGAACTCTGATGTTGGGTAATTAGCCATCTCATGTTCATGTTAGGATTGACCTATTAATAAAGTGCACCTGATTATGTAATGGTAAGTTAGTTAACAAAAATATCGCATTATTGAATGACTTATTAGCTTGCCAAATCGCTCCAACTTATTAACATACTTTAAATAAATAATCTGACCCATTATTAACCTTGTTTTAATCCACGGGGCGATTCACTTGGCTCGACTTTTTGGCCACTCGTACATTATCCACATATATAATAATGAAAAGTTTAAATATCTTTAACATTCTTTTAAGAAATTACAATTACAATGCTTTTTCATTATATAGGAACAATTTTAAGTTCTAAACATGTCGAGCCTTTAATTTTGACTAAAGGAAATAATCCACAGAAAAGGTGCTCTAAACCCATTGGATCTATCCAAAACTCATATAACCAAAATACGACCGCTTGTATTTTACCAGAATCCGAAATACACGCGACTTGTATTTTATCCTAACCCGAAAATACCAGTATTTAATCCACCTCCCAAATTGACAAGTCTACGAAAAAGTATAGTCACTTTTTTTCTTTTTGGAGGAAAGTTCTATAATTACATGGATTTTTTATGTTTTTGGGAGCATCTGATATTCTGGTTACATGTTTATGATTAAGTAGGTATTGTACAACTGTTTAATTATCGAATTAATAGATAAATGTAAATTTCTTGAATATAATTTTTTTTCATTGTACATTTATTATAATTGCAAAGGCACAGGAATTTGTGTAGTGATAGCAGATCAATTAATGTGTTTCAATTAAGCCAAAAAAGAAAAAAAATTATTATCCGATGAATGATTGTCAAGTGCCAAAATATATGAAAGTCAATTTTGATATTATTTGGATTTAAATTAGTAGTATGATATAAATGAAAACAGATCTAAGCAGATATGATTTATACGGAGTTACACTGTGATCCCTATATATCAACACATAAATATAAATCTTGATCAATTCGCATAGCTTTTTCATGAAAAAGAAAGCAAAAGAGCTAAAAAGGCCCAGAAAATCCGTAACCACAGTGGAGAGCCATGGGTTCAATCACTTCCTTGGTGTGTGTAGTGATTTTATGGTCTTTACTCATTATTCATGTACTGTGCGACATCACGGTGTCTGGAGAAGAATTGGGTTGGGAGAAGGAATTTAGACTCATGAAGAAGCCAAGCGTCTAGACAATCAAGGTATCAAGCTAGCTTGTATGTTTGGTTTATGCTTCAAAGGATTTATATTGCTAGTTTGGCACAAAATTTGAGTTTGATCGGGTCAGTTTTGTTATCCATGAACTTGAAACAAAAATGTCTATTGTCTGAACCTGGTAGTCTGAATACCCAAATTTGTTTTCTAAATTTTTGTACATCTTAATTGAATAGATCGTGCTTGTAATCTGACGGTACTAAGGTTTTGAAAGTTTAGAAATAGCTGTCAAAATATTAATATAGAATTAATAGCCAAAATTATGTGGTAATACTGAATTGTCTATTGCTCGGATCTAGTTATTTGATTAGTTGAATTGTCTGGACTCAAATTGGATCAAATCAAGGGCATGCAGTGTGGTTTAGTTCGGTTTCTGAAAGAGATCAAACCAAAACATAAAAGTACAACTTGAAAATCTTTTGGACCAAACCAAACCGTTTACAACAGAAAACTACCAAAACATATTTATGCGATTTGGTCTAGTTTAGTTACCGTTTTAATCCAATTATTCAAAATCTTCCTAGAACGTGAAAAACATTCACATCATTTCAGTGTTAAGCTGTTAAGATCTTAGAAAGAAAAATTATTGTCATTTTTAAGGCATAGAAAAACTCATATTTTTGGAAGAAAAAATAGATTATCTACTTTCTATTAATTTCCAATTTGGGGTTTAACTAACATCTAATTTAAATGATAATGACTTTTTAATAGATTTCAAAAATTCAATTATGGTTTGCTTCGGATTTATATCCTTTTGCAGAAAACCGAGACCAAACCATTAAACCATGCAATTTTTTTATAATCGATGACATGTTTTTTAACATCATAAACCAAACCAAAGCGAACCGCAAATCTCTGGTTTGCTCCGATTTGATTTGTTGTTTTAATCGTTCTTTTCACACCTCTAGATCAAACAATTTGGGCAACTTAACCGGGCAAACATGACTTGATTTGGTTCACAATTCTAACATGCCCAAATTTCAAAATTGGACATGTTTTATGGACTTTATTTGTTTATTTTTTTCTCTGTGTTATACAAAACCTTATAATTAGACTGAACAAAATTGTTCTAGCGCCAATATTTCTTATTATATGTCCACATTG
The DNA here is from genome assembly GCA_002740465.1 of Stenocereus thurberi. Lineage (NCBI taxonomy): Eukaryota > Viridiplantae > Streptophyta > Magnoliopsida > Caryophyllales > Cactaceae > Stenocereus > Stenocereus thurberi. Next base: position 4,552 of record NCQT01067609.1, read on the forward strand.
TATAATTTAAACTTCTGTTGATCCCTCCCGCAAAGAGCACCCTATTATTTTTTATTTTTTTTCCTACATTTAGTTCTAAGTAAATGTGATTTGATTTGCAGACTGCATATGGAGATATATATGAGTGCATGGATTTCTACAAACAGCCTGCTTTCGATCATCCACTGTTGAAAAACCACACTTTCCATCCTCAGGTTTGTAACATTTATATGACACATTCTTTAGCTTTCATGTGTTAAATTTTTATATCAAATGGACAATTCACAAAGAGTCATGCATATAAGCTCAAATGAGGCTCCAAGCCAAAACCAATTGATAATGAGTAGAGTAACATACAAGCTTATATACAAGCTCAAGCTCTTTAATTTTATCAATGTGGGACAACACCCACTTTCATATTCTTTGTATTTTATCAATGTGGGACAATACCCATTTTCATGCTCCCTCATGCCCCCTCACGTGTGGGCTATTAACAAGGCTCAACACGTACACACAATTTTAATCAAGCGGGGATGGTGGCAAATCAAAATCGAGCAATCCACTCTGATACCATGTTAAATTTTTATATCAATTGGACAATTAACAAAGAGTCATGCATATAAGCACAAATAAGGTTCCAACCCAAAACCAATTGACAATGAATGGAGTAACTCACAAGCTTATATACAAGATCAAGTTCTTTAATTTTATAAATGTATGACAACGCCCACTTTCATATTCTTTGTATTTTATCAATGTGAGACAATATCCACCTTCATGCTCCAATATCATGATACAATTAAAGTCATTAATTTTTTTTCCATTTAATCACCCAATTATCTTGCTTGAGTTTTAGATGAGACCTACCTATATTCCTGAAACTCNNNAGGTTGAGACTTTATCTCGGAAGAATGCCATAAAATTAGATGATATCAAGTTGAAAGGCGGAGGTTGTCCTACGGAAACGGTTCCCATAAGAAAAGTAAGCAAAGATGAATACATACAAATGAGGCGCTTCACTAAACAATATGCTTCACAAACATGAGTCAATCGGCTTCAACCTCAACCTGGAACTCATGTAAGTGTAGTACTGTCCATCCACTCAACTTCGTGCTTTCTAATCATCAATTAGTACGCTTTTCTTTATGCATTAGTTTTTGATCTCAATAAATATTCTTATTATGTATTACTTGTTTGTACAAATAATCTACTTAAATAATATAATGTTAGAATCTTTAAAATATAATGTATTATTTTTTTCTTGTTAAAAGTTATAATGCATGATTTTTGGTATAATGCATTATTAAAATATAATGCATTATCTTGTAATATATTCTAATAATAAGAATGGAATTTTTCAAAGGGGAACACTCTGACATGATTGAAATGAATTTTTCTCATCTTGCAATTGCTCAAACAAAGTATAAACCTGGTACGATCTATAATGGAGTGAGGGCTTACATTAGTATTCACAATCTATCAATTGCAGGCTCCCAATATTCATCAGCAGAGACGATACTACAGAGCGGAAGTGATAGCATGCAAGTTGGAGGGACGGTAAGTTGATGGTTAATTAATCAATATCTTCTTTTTGCTTGCAAAATGGCGAATATATTTTGCAAGATTTTTTTTTTTTTTTGGGGGGGTGGAGCCGTAACTTATGAGCCTCGGTATACCTATAAATAATTTGGGGATCACAAAATTATTTGATAAAATTTTAGTGGACCTATAAATAGTTTTTATGCTTTTTAGCCTAGTCATGAATAGATATAACGGCGTGCTTTAAGAGTGAATTATTGTAGGAAATTCACCCTCCATGTTGTGACCAAGTGGTTATTGGTAGAGTTAGAAAAGTCTGATCCAACATGATAACTTGACCCAAATTCGACCTTACTAAGAGAAACTCGAATCCGACATGAATTAAACTGATTTCGACCCAAAATTGACACGATTTGATCATTTAGTTTAAACTATTTACAAGGCTAACACAAAATTGATCCGTTTATTAAATGAGTCAACTTGAACCAACTCGTTATCCTGCTCTAATTATTAGTACCTTTATTTTTTAAAACTTAATGTATTCTTTTTGTTTTATGAAACTAGGTTAATCCAAAGTTGAATAAGCACAATCGTACGCGATTTTTTCAATATTTGAATGTAAGTTAGTGTTCCCCGTTTTCCCACTATTTAAATTGTTTTACGTACTAATTGCAATATAGACCTATTTATCATATTAAAATTCAAATCAAACTAATTAAAATGCACTCTAAATTTTGCAGGCTGGTCAATTAGGCCCTATTTGGCAAATAGCTGTTAGCTGTTAGCTGTTTGAATTAGCCGTTTATATTAACTGTTTGAATTAGCTGTTTGTTGAAAAACTGTTTGGTAAAATTAGCTGTTACTAATAAAATTGTGAGACAAAAAGCTAATTCTTCAAAAAAACTCATGGAATTAGCCTTTTCAAATTAGCTTTTTAAACCCCAAAAGCTCTTTCAAAAAGCTCTTTCACCAAACACTCAAATTAGCTTTTTTACTTGGTCAAAAAGCTAATTTTGGTCAAAAAAGCTCTTTTTGCCTAAAAAATTTTTCAAAAAACTGTTTGTCAAACAGGGCCTTACATTGTTTCAACAACCTTTGCCCAGGATTTGTCAGTGCAACAACCTCTGCCCAGGATTTGTCAGTGTTAGACAAGATTTGCCAATTGATTTTGTCTTTCAAAACGTATCCATTATACGGAAAAGTAGCAAGAATAATACATGTCTTTGTTTTTATCAGGTAAAAAACTGCATCACATTTCATGTCTCATTAGGTGAAAATATAATTTTCAAATTAAGTTACATTTTTCCTACAATATTTTGGAAAAATTAAACAGTTATCTTGAAGAGTTGGCGTGGCAATTAGCCGTATGGGACAAAGCCTATATCATACACTCGAGTGTAGGTATTATCATATGACACATAAGCAATTATGCATTAAAATGTAAAATATATGATAAATACACCCTGAAAAGAATATATAAAATAGATATGGAAGCACGTGCTCCCTGGTGTACATAATAATTTGCCGTATTCAATCACTTCAGACACTTGCATATGGAAGCTGTTTAAATTTTAGTGTTTGATAAACACATATCCGAATAGTTTCTTTTTTTTTTAAAAAAAAGAGTTTATGTAAATATGATAGCTTTACAACTATTTTTTCCTTGTGGCATCAAAATGTTAGAATATCCTCTTTTAGATGCAAATTCATACGTACTAATTTCCATAATATATTTTGTACATCGATCGTTCTCAATAAAAAAAATAATAAAGGATGTTAAGAATGGGAATCGGTGGCTTCAAACTGACACCGATGGCACGGGCCTTGGATTTTGGCCACAACAAATATTTAGTGGGTTGGCACATTCAGCAAATTACGTTGCAATTGGTAGAGAAGCGTACAGTCCACCAGGTCAACCACTTCCACCAATGGGAAACGGTCATTACCCTACAGAAGACACGTCACTAAGTGCACATTGTGGAGGATTTTTTGTGTTGGATGAAAACCACGAGCTGATTGATGCCCAAGATACTGAAGAAGAGAGAGACATGAAAAATTATGGTGTTTTTGATACATTTTTTAAAAAATTTGGACGGTATATCTTCTATGGAGGACTTATTAGTGAAACTTCAATAATGACAATTATCGTATGATCATATATTTTAGATAAAGTTGATTTTGGTTAACATTTTTATTTTTGATGGAGGCACCAAGCTGGAAAGCTGTGCTTTGCAAGGCACTAGTGGTTACTGTGTGATTAACGGTTTTACTAATTATCACACTTAGGGTGATAGATGAATAGATAATAATGGATCATAAGTAAATAAAGTAATTATTCAATTATTCATACATTTTAGATTGGTTGTCAATCATAGTAAGTAGGGAGAAAAAATTTATCGTTGCAGTACTATAATGACAGCCGAAAAAATGGAGGAAAAATCAGAGTCAAAGTAATGCTTTTACATACTTACCAATGAGCAGGGTGAATTATATTCAAGTCTCCACCCCTTTTCTCAAAATCTTGGATCAATAACGTGGTAGTAATTCAAATAATCATTATAGAAATATAAGGACGACTAGGGAAAACAAGTTCAGAAAATTGAGTTCACAAATTAAACTTCTACTTACCAGTAGTGGGAATGAAAAATTTCAAGAGCACAGAGTGTTTTTAATTCAGCTAATAAGACAAGTTAGGAAGGGTCTGGTAGTGAAGGAATAAATTTGATACAGGAACAATCCCTGAAATTATTAATTTTATTCAGTTGTTTATATTGACAACAATAACAAATATAGGAAACGCAAGTTATCAAGTGAATTTCACATCAACACCTAAAGAGTTATTAATACAAGGCAAAGTGGGCTTTCCTTGTTGGACTTAATTAAATGTTAACAGTAATTAAAATCATGATATAAGCCTTGTGCGATAAACAGTTATTTATATTAGCTGTTAGCTGTCAATTATTTGAATCAACTGTTTAAGTCGGCTGTTTTTGTTAGCTATTTCTAGAAAAAGTCTTTCATTAAAATTAGCTTTTTTTAAAAAAATATTTGGTATAATTTCATTTATGCCTATATATCAAATTCAACATATAATTGAACATGATTCTTAACTAATTGTTAATCTAATTTTCTTTCAATAGTTTATTTATTTTTTCCTTTAAGATGAACTAACTTTGATGGGACATTTGAAATATTTTTATGTAAATTTCATTGAATTAAATGGGTTGTTAAACTTTATTAATCCTACAAAATAATAATATATATATATATACAATCTCTCTGAGATCAGGAAGAATCCCAAGAATAACGAGTAGGTGCAAATAACTTCATATAAATGTCTCTAAGCTATATGTCTACGCAAACCTCTGACTCTCTACTCAAAAAAAAAAAAAGAAAAAGAGATAAGATAAAAGTGCAAATATCTGAAATATATACAATGCTGGACATTTCATTAACTAATTTTTCATTTGACAGTGTATACTAATTATAACAAGAAATGAGCACCACATTTGCTTAGCAAGAACTATATTTTTTTCTAAGTGATGTCAATTACCATGACTTTAATTAACTTAGGGTCATTTTGATCATTTATACAATAAAATCCAAACAGCTATCCTAAAAAGCTTCTCGGTTTAACTTTTTAAAAGATAGCTTTTTCAAGTATTTGGTAAGAGCATGTGCAGTGGTTGGCTCGTGGGCCAAAAATTGAGGGGGACGGGTGAAAGATTGGCCCGGCAAGCTACAGTGGTTTGCTCAGGGGGGTAGGCTCGCGAGCCGGCTTTCTGCGGGAAGCCTTCCCCCTTCCCCTTTTTTCTTTTTTTTTGGTTTTTTTATTAGTTTTATTGTATTTTGTTTTTTTTTTCTATTTTAAATAAGTAGTTGTGTGTTGGGGTATGGATCCATGGGTATTATTTTATTTGGTGAGCCAAAGTAGTGAGTCAACCATTGGAGAAAGTGAGGCTTGTGAGGTAAAAAATTGGAGAGAGGATTGATGTGGCAGTGGTAGGCCCCCACTGGTGAGCCAAAAATCCTGCCCACCATTGTACATGCTCTAAATAACCCCACCAAAGGTTGAGCTCTTTCTATGTCTAGCTCTTCTGGAAAAGCTGAACACTAAACACTTGCTGCATAAAAAAGATATTCTCCCTGCCCAGGCNACCAACTGTGGCTTATGTGGTTCTCATATTGAGGACTTGGATCATTTGTTGCTCACATGCCCATTTTCCTGGAATATTTAGTGTAACTTCACTGATGACCTTGCCCACCAATTGGCTAGACAGGACACTTTGAAACAATTCTATGAGACTTGGCTATCACAAAGGAGTAATGACGAGATTAGAAAAAAGATTTGGATTACTATGTTTTTCAGCAGCCTTTGGATGAAGAGGAATGGAGTGATTTTTTGAGCAGCAAGACCTAGATCTAGGAGCTCTATGTCATGCCGTAACATGGAGGATAGCATTATGGTCCAAAGTCTGGAAGGATGCCACCCCTTACTCCACAGAGAAACTAGCAAGAAACTTTAATTTGGGTCCATTCGTATTCTTTTCCCTTAGTTTTATCTAGGGTGCTTGTCATTGTAGGGTTGAGTTTTGTTAAGGTTTGTATTGATTTTGTTGGCTTTGCTCCATTTGTGTTGGAAACTTTTTGCCACTTTTGGCCGGAAAAAAAAAAAAATGCCTCCATAATATTTTTGTCTGATCCATTGTCAGCATTCAAGAAATTGTTTAATTGGCATTAATGAGGAATGATTGGTGAATAACCATAATGTATGCCACAATTTTTTTTATTTCTATTTTTTTTTGGTGCGTTTTATTTCTAATATTTATGTTTGCCTTTTGGTCAGTAGGTGAATCTTGTGTCGAGGATGCCAATGGCTATGCTGGTCAGCCTAATGATAATACAATTTAGCGCTGGCAAAAAATCAGAGTTTGGTTCAAATTTTCGGTTCCAACAAATTAAACTGGAAATATAAAAAATCAGACAAGAAATTGATGACCGATACCTATTTTTTTCTGGGCTGGACAATTCGGACAGGGTTGAATTCGGGTACGGTCAACAAAAATATGAAAAAAAAAATATTGTGTCCGGATTTAAAATTCGTACAAAAATTTCATGAGCGCTTTCGATTTTTTTGGATCGGATACATTCGGATATTCAAATCGGACAAATTTTTCACAACACTAGTAAATACATCTTTTAACATAGTTTAACTTATCTATGTTACTGACGCACTACCCAAAAAAAGTAGTTATTATCGAATATCCCACATATATATTTGGGTTACCATAATTAAATGAAATTTTAAAGAAACAAAAAGTAAAAAAACGCTTCAATATATAAAACACTCCGGAAGGGAACCAACATAAATGCACACATGTCAGAAGATGATCACTGGAACTTAAAAGCTAGTAATTACTTATTTACATAGACAAAAAATAAATAAACTTTTTCAATTGATTCTAAGTACACGTTTGATTGACATTTCTACATACAGTCTGATAGCAATACTAAATTACAGTACTAGGGGTTTAAATCTTGTGAGTAATTATGCCTGCATGCTGGGCAGCGGCAATCAACAGTCAGGAACCATCTTCGACTGCACGCAGAGTGGAAAAAATGCCCAGAGTTTGGGAGGACGCAAAGCTCCTCCCCATCTACAAAATCCATCAGACATATTTGGCACTCTGTAATGCTAGATTCAGTTCTCGTACTAGTCAAGTACGTATCTATTGCAAAGCTATTATAGATGTGCTCCTGCAATGCATGAGGGGGTCTTACATAATCCAGTAATGAAAATAGCAACAATCATCTGACAGTTGAATAAAAGCATCTTGTTAATGTAGTATTTGTTGTGTAAATTAAAGAAACTGATCAAATTGGGAAGAAGAGGAAGAAGAAGAAGAAGAAGAAGAAGAAGTTTACCTGCATAAAGATGAGACTGACAACGCCGTAGGTCCTGCAATATTCATGAATCTTTGATGAGGGAAATCAACACACATGACAAAACAAAATATATGCTACTATACTGTTAATAGCATAGAAATCCCACACAAAAGGAAAAATATATGTATATGTACTCAGCTCCATTCAATAGCTTACCCAATGCCTCCCCACCCCCCACCCGCAAGAAATTGCAATGGTAAACATTAATCATATTTTAAAGATTATATATCGCCTGGCTTTCATAAACTTTCTCTCTAGTTCTAAAATAAATCTGACTTGAAATGCAACAAGTATGATAAGTTCATCAAGGTTCTCTTAATTAACAAACACATCAGTGCTGTTACTTTTTGTCGCTACACATAAGATCAGTTTAAATTATATTCAAGCTAAGTCTCCACCCCTTTTCTCAAAATTTTGGATCAATAACATGGTAGTAATTGAAACAATCATCATAGGAATATAATTAAGGATGACTAGGAAAAAAAGTTGAGAAAATTGAAATCACAAATTCAACTTCTGCTTACCAGCAGCAGGAATGGAAAGTTTCAAGAGCACAGAGTATTTTAAATTCAGCTGATAAGACAAGCTAAGAAGTCTGGTTAATGAGAATGGAGTGAACGAATAAATCTAACATAGGTCTGTTTTTATATATATGTGTACAGACAATATAACAAACCTTGAAATTATTGATTTTGTTCTGTGGCGCATATATATTGACGACAATAACCAGGATACATCAGCACCCAAAGACTCATTAATACAAAGCAAAATGGGTTTTCCATGATCTGTGTTAGTTATAAATGGCTCTTATGATGAGTTGTAATTAATTAGATTGTTATGCTGTGTACACCTCTACTTCTCCTTCATGTGTTGCTGATCATTTCCATATCCTTTCCCTAGATGCACCTACATTTCTTCATTTCAAGACATGTGTTCAAGCGCACAACATAAACATATATCGTGGTTAGATAATAGTACAAAGATATATTATTGGTTATTCTAGACCAAAGATATGTGTTAAATTTACGTAATCATCTAATAGTACGAGTTACAACAATTAATTTGATCTTCAATAGAAAAGCAACACTAAGGGATTCTGTTTTTGTAAGATTTGGAGGGAAGCATTTAACGAATACAATTGGTGGTTTTAACCTATGTTACTCCTAAGAGTATATATTTTCATATCACGTGACGTTTTTTAGTACTAGTTCACAAAAACACAGGCAATGTGTGCTGTATATATATTAACAAGTTGGTGGGCAGCAAAATCCCCATCATTAACATGGGTAAAATGCAAGCCATTTCACCATTTTTACAGGTTAATTAGAACATAGCAATAATAGAAACATTTGTAACATTGCTTCTTGGTAATTTTGTTATTTAAATTGAATTTATATAAGGTGAACAATAGTAAAAAAGTGACTAGAACAATGTTTCTTACTTTGAGTAAAGTTGATACGTGCAGTTAATTGGTTAATTAGTCCATGTAACTCTGTGAAATATAACTTTGTTGATTACTTAATTAGCTAGACAGCGTTTCACAATGAAAGCATTCAGTGCATCAGGTGATTCAGGTCTATGTAGAGTGTCATCCGTGCAAATACATGTACTGGGAAACAAAAGATGCCGACCATGGATGTGTTACATTGACAGTAATCAAGGGGCAGTTACACCTTTGTGTTGTTCGAGTTCTGCTTGCTTAGCACCATCTTTAGAATCTTTTTTTCATTAGGGGTGTTCATAGATACCTTAAGCCTTCATATAGATTTGTCTATATGTGCGTATGAGACTTCTACCAGTTCATATTCCCAAGAGCATGGTGCAATAATTGTCCCATACAAATTATATGGTAATTCTAAATCTACAGATCTAGATGACCGTATATGTTATTGTTTAAATATGTTTTAAAAATCTAACACCTATTTTCGTAAGCCTTTCTTTTAAAAAAATTAAGGTCGTATTTAGTAAAGATG
>NCQT01067617.1:18828-29627 GCA_002740465.1 Stenocereus thurberi
CCCTTGTCAGTTTGTCAACTAATAAACAGAACACAAATGGGATAACACATAACTAACTAAAACAGTAAAACCAATAGGTATGTGAATGTTGACTTCTTTGAACAATGTCATGGACATACAGAAGTTTCCACATGAAGAAGGTACTCGTCGCCGATTCCCACAAGGACAGCAGATTGGCTGCAGATAAGGATTGAAGTGACAGATCAGAAAGGTAAAGAAAAAGGGGTGTCAATATTTTGGTATCAATGCAGGTACTTGAACAAACGTTACCAAAATGTGAGAGTCAGTATCAAAGAAAAAATAATACAGAGGGGCTAGGAACGCTTTAGTCGGCAGTAATCTAACCGAAGCAAATGTATAGCCTTTAAAAGACTTCATACTCCAGATCAATTACCTGGGAGGGTTCAATGATATGACCTTGCTCATCCCGTAACCTTTAAAGCAGACAATAAAAGGAGTCATTGCTGGATATATGCCGACGAAGCAAGTCTCTATTTTTATATAGGAATAGAGTTTTCCAACAGGGAATGTACAGCTCAAACTACTACTTCAAAACCCAAATCTATGAAAAAACTAAGGATTATCTCCTCATTGATGAAAATCAAACGCAAGTTACCAGATAACTAAAATGATAAAGATAGCGATCGAGACAAAAAGGAAAAGAAACCAAATCAAACAGCGTACAAAAGGAAAGAAATTACTATTGAATTAAATCAAGATGGAGATTTTGGCCCTGGAAACTAGCATAAATATGCTGTTATACAAATTCACATGCAAATGGGAGTGGGATAGCAAGAGAGTTTGCCTCTCACATATCTTCACAACGCTTGCATCAGCGTGTGGCTCACATCTCCTTGTTTTGACATAGTATTCAACAGGTTTATAGGGGACGTCCTGAAAAGATCACACTGAAAGGTATCAGATGGGGTGACTAATTAATTCTACAAAAAGATATATGCGAAAAGGTTTAGTGAGACAAATTGCAAGCAGAGAAAACAAAAGGCAACAGCTAAACTATAAGCCGCATTGGTTGCGTATTAGCTTATCATGCCATCTACCATGCCTCTGCATAAAATCTGAAAATCATCAAAGCATTGACCACTACATGCTTATCTTCATCGTTTGGATTATTGTTGAGGTTGGTCAGCATATGTGCACAAGCTAACATTCAAGGAAAAAGCAAGGGGCATGCATTTCTTCCTGTTTTTGTCTTTGAACCATCCTAAAATTTCAGTTTTGCGATAAATGATCAAGTAGAAAGCCAAATGGCATGAACACACACAAACAATGGAAGATTCCTGTTCTGTTCAAGAACTTGTGAAGAACTTATGAGATGACTTAAACTGAAAACAGTGGAAAGCCCCTACATCCTCACAAAATGAGACACACAAAGAAAGCCAAGGGTGAAATAAAGAGAAAGGAAGCAATCCAGCATGAGCAGGTAAGTATTACTAGTCACCATACGCGGATGTAAGTTAGCTCGAACAACGCATAAGCAGCAGTTTTGTTGACAGTAATCACAGGAGGAACACGTAAAGTTTTCATTTTGCTAGTAGAATTTTCCTCCACCTCTGCAACCTCTGCCACCATGGAGGCTTCACCTCCACTCTGAAAACCCATGATGAAGCAAGTCAGATTTCAAAGGAATTCACCATCACATATACAAATATGAAACCTTCAACATGGCAATACGGCAGGACTCTCATCTACAACAACAGAACTCCGAATAAGGGTCCCACTTTTGTACGGTCTGGGGACAGAAGAACTTTCACACGTCATCTTAAAGTTCTCAAATAGTACTAATTATAAGGAGATACCCTGTGTTTAATTTACTGATGCCCTTTTTATTTCAAAATATACCGCCACTACGCTTTTAATTGGCAGGCCAGAGAAGGGAACCAAAATTGCTTAACAACAAAGTTAGAGATCCCTAAAATAGTTTCACTCAAACATATGTTATCTCCAAGTAATTAATCGTAATTTAGACCACAGTTTAACTATGTCTCATTTGTTCAACCCGAAATAAAGCGAATCCAAAAAAATCACCATTCTTAATTCGAAACAGAACCCACAAAAATCGCCAAACGTCTTAACCTAGCACTCAAAACTGCGTAAATTAGGGTTTCGCCAGTCTTCAAACCTCATTTGGGGAAAAAAATGGGCAAGACATTAGACATACAGAGTTACTAGGGACGGCCATGTTAACCAGGATCTTGCGAGTACAGTTGAGATGACCGTTAGGATTTGAATCCGGTGAAGACTTCTCGCATTTCTCGAGTTTGGACTTGGAGAGGATTTGGACTGCCTCTCCGAATCCCCCCCGCCAAGCGCCGGCGCCGGGGGAAGGCCATAATTCCGATGACAGGAATACTAACACAACCACCGCTATGCTACGCATCACTTTCGCCCAACCAATTTCGGCCAAATTGGCGCTTGCGAAGCAGACTCTCCCAGAAGTTAGTTACCGAAAAGCTTTGCAAAGAAAGATCCAATGAACATAGAAACACAACGGTTACCGAACAGCACGGTTAAATTAAAAATTGAAAGGGGAAGTGCAACCAAGCGGGGATAGCTCAGTTGGGAGAGCGTCAGACTGAAGATCTGAAGGTCGCGTGTTCGATCCACGCTCACCGCATGGCCTTAATTTTATTTCTTGCATTGGAAATTTTAAGAGTGATAGTATATTAATATTGGTGTATGCGTGTCCCACTTTTGTTTCAACTGCTTACCGTTAGGGATGTGAAAACAAATTGAAATCGAAAAAATCGAATCGAAAAATCAATTAACTGAACTGAAATTTTGTTCGGTTTTGGGTTCGATTACGGTTCGGACTATTTGAAAATTTGATTAACCGGCAGTTATCTAAACCAAAAATAATTAATTTTATTTTTTAAAAAAATTATACGTAAAAAATAAAAAACTTATGTAAGAAAGTGTACTTTTTTATTATTTATAAATGGCAACCAAAGTTTAATTTTTATAAAAAGAATTTAAACATAAAAAAATGAAAAATTTAGGCAACAAAGTATAAGTTTTTTATTATTTGTAAACCGTTAACCAGTAACCGAACTGAAAAACCGGTTAACCGAAATTTTCGGTTCGGTTTTCGAGTTTTGGACAAACCGAAATTTTCAGTTCACTGAAAAACGGTTAACCGAAATTTCGGTTCACCAAAAAACGGTTAACCGAAATTTTCGATTCGATTACAATTCGGAATTTCTTTGAACCGAAAAACTGACTAACTGATTTTCGGTTATCTGAAACTCCAGTTAACCGGTTTTGTATACCCCTAAAGTATCATATTAATAACAAAGGACATTTTTTATTTCAAAAACAAAGGCATGTTCATATTTTTATTTCTTGTTCTGGAAATTGTGAGAGTGATAATATTATATGCCTATACATTGCACTTTTATTCCAACTGATTTACATTATCATAGCAATAACAACATATATTTTATATTTTAAAAAAAAGTCTTTTGGGATTTTTCATGAGATTTATTCATATGTAGTGTGGATGCGTATGTGAAATTGCCCTGATATTCCTATGGGTAAGGCTGTCTATTTTTTGATTATCTCCAAACTTTGCTAATAAGGCTAGGGATCATTGTCGTTACACAACATATGCGTGTAAATTGTGCACAAGCGAGCGTGTTCATTATCATAAGTTGATATACTGTAAAAAATGGTTGCATTATAACTACTAAGTCTGAATTCAAATGTTGCGTAACTCTACTTAACCTATGAAACTCAGATAGGACTATACGAATAACCAAATTGACAGCTTTATTATATACTTTGATATAATTATAGGTTTCTTTTTAAGGCATAATCTTAATGTGCAATAAATGTTGTCAAATGCAATGCATAATAATTTAGCCAAAAATACAGGTAGTTGAGACCTGCCTGGCACTACTAACTACTGGATGATTACCGTGGAATCCACAGCTAGAGTTCACTTCTATCAGTCATCACCCACTCTTAATTTCCTAACGAATAATACACCTTGTACTTACTAACCCTTAAATTACCCGCTAATACAGTTTTAATTTCCCAGAAACGGCAAAAAGACTATGAAGATGTCACACAATGGTTAGCTAAGCCAGTCGGCCCAAAGGACTAGCCGGAATTTGAGGGAAGTCTGCGTCATTTCCATGTCAACTTGCATGTTCAAGTACATGAATGCCACTATCTAGTGTCTACAACCAGTACAAGAAGCCCTAGACAAAGTGGGTTTAGTCAGTGCTAACCAGCACGAGGTCACATCTGGTTAATTTATCTTATGTCTAAAAGATGCATGGTATAAAAATTGATGTATGTGATATCAGAATGTTAGATTCTCAATAATAGTTCAGAAAAAAATTGTCAAAGGTAAAGTTATTGATATGTGTTGAGCTTATATGCGCATCCTGTATTGATATTTTTTCCCCTTAAATTTGGTACAATATTTTAATTTTATATATCATTACTGGAGACCTAGTCCCCTCTCATTTGCTAGTTGATACCAAGCTCCCTCCTCCCAGAGAACAAAAATTTTGAGCGACCAACTAGCAGAACAGTTCGTTTTTGTCATAGCAGGCTCGAGCCTTTCCTGACCAATTGGGTAGAACAAGGAGATTGTAGTTGAAGAAGGAGGTCTATGCTCCAATATCTGCATTTTGCTGCTATAATCATCAATAGTTCCTAAAAAACTAAATTATTAATAGGTTGTCATCTAGTTTAAGAACTTCAGCAGATTGATTGAATGTTGATTCCTATATTAAGGTTAACCATACTCATGTAAGCGATTGCAAGCGCTCTTACAGATTATAGATAAACTCATACCATCATATCATCAGTAACGAAAATTGATTAATTGAGCGCATATCCCTCCTGATAATTATGTCTGTTTCCTTATCAATTACATCTATTCTTATTGGCAACCATTAATATCTTATAATGCATTTTAATCGATATTCTTGAACAATCATTTTGATATAAATAAATGGGCATGGACCAAGTATTTACTTATGTGATAAAAAGAAGTGCCCCTTGATAGCGTGCTTAAGTCATATATAAGAATCACTTAGTCAAAACCCTAAACCTAATGCATGCTTAAATGGAAGGGTTTACTATTTTTGTAGGACTCCCAAGCTGCCAACCATGTGGTTTTTGTTTTGGTCTGCCCAAACTTCCCAAGCCAGGCCAAGCCAAACGATTATAAAATCAAGCATGCGGAACATGTCTTCTATACGCATAGTAGGTTATGTTGTCCACCAATAGAATTGCTTCTTCAAATTATCATCCATGCAAACTACAGCCACCTAAATTGTACCTTTTTTAAGTATTTATATTTAGATCGTTAAGGGTACCCTAATTAAGCACACATTCACATTTGTTCGTTCAAAATACAATGAACATGCTACCAACCTCCTTCATCAATCTGTGTCTCTTCTTGCTTTTGGTTACTGCGTTTTATTCTTCTCAATCCCTAGCAAAGTTCAACAATCCTAGTTACCTTGTTCTTGGTATAACTCATTCAAGAAATGTCATTCCTCAGAAGAGCTCTGATACTTCTAAGATGGTCGAAGTACAATCAGAGCCTGTTTCAGATGTTGTTGAGCAACTGAGAGAAATTAGGGACGGATATTTGATGTCTCTTAACCTAGGGACTCCCCCACAAGCCATACAAGTTTATATGGATACTGGAAGCGACCTTACTTGGGTGCCTTGTGGGAATTTGACCTTTGACTGCTTAGAATGTGATCAATATTATAGGATTAGTAAGTTAATGGGTGGTTTCTTTCCTTCTTACTCATCTTCTTCTAGTAGAGAATCATGCTCTAGTCCATTTTGCACACATGTCCATAATTCTGATAACCCTTATGACCCATGTGTTATGGCTGGATGTTCAATGAGCACCCTTCTCAAGGGCACTTGTTTGAGGCCATGCCCTTCATTTGCCTACACCTATGGGGAAGGAGTTGTAGTAGGGACATTAACCAAAGACATCCTTAGGGTACATGATGATAACCAGAATGTCACAAGGGATGTACAACGGTTCCGTTTTGGATGTGTAGGATCTACTTATAGAGAGCCTTTAGGGATAGCAGGATTTGGGAGGGGTCCTCTATCACTACCAGCACAACTAGGGTTTCTACAATCTGGTTTCTCCCATTGCTTCGTGTCTTTCAAATTTGCAAGTAACCCCAATGTATCGAGCCTTTTGGTCCTTGGCGACATGTTTACTAAATTAGAAAATTCATCCCAATTCACCACGTTACTAGCCAACCTTGAATACCCTAACTACTACTACATTGGCCTAGAGGGCATCACTATTGGAAATGCAAGCATGAAACAAGCCCCAACTAACCTGAGAGAGTTCGATGCCAAGGGAAATGGGGGGATGATCATCGATTCAGGAACCACCTACACCCACCTGCCCAAACCCTTCTACTCTGAGCTCCTTTCAGACCTCCAATCAATCATACAATATCCTCGAGCCACAGACCAAGAAGCTCAAACCGAGTTTGACTTATGCTACAAGATACCATGCCCTAGCAATAATGCCACGATTTGCACGGACGACAATGAGCTCCCCTCCATAACATTCCATTTCATGGACAATGTGACCCTTGTTTTGCCCAAGGCTAACCATTTCTATGCAATCGGACCACCAAGCAACTCGACCGTGGTGATATGCTTGCTATACCAAGGCATGGATGAGGATGGTGAAGAAGAAGGCGGCCCAGTCGCGGTGTTTGGGAGCTTTCAACAGCAAAATGTTGAAGTCATTTACGATCTAGGGAAAGAGAGAATTGGGTTTAAGCAAGTTGATTGTACAATTGCTGCGGCTTCACGAGGACTTCACAAAAGCTAGCTAATAGTTGGGGGATTGAAATCATGTTAATTAGAATTAATGGAATTATTAAACTAATAATGGCATTGAATTTTCACGAACAAAGGTGAATGTAACAGAGCTAAACTGATGTTTGCTAGCAGTCATTAATCTTTTCTGATGTTTCTAGTTCATAAGATGAGACTATTGTTACATCTTCAATGTTGAAAAATGAACGAAGACCCACAATTGTAGTACTTGATTTGACAATCTAAGCATCAATTTTGAAGAAATCCTTTTCAAAGTCTATCTGCCTTACACGTGTATACTATCATGAACAAATACGACATTTTGATGGCAAGTATGTATATATATATAGAGTTTCACTTTAATTTGAAATCTCTTAAACAGGTATGTTTAGGAAAAACTTTCATGAAACTAAATATTATTTAGCTAGATCTATTGCTAATTGTTACCCTACTAAATTAAAAAAAAAATATTCGAATTAGTTTTGACGACCATCCAGCTCGAATCATACCATTATAACTCAAATTAGTTTGGACCAACACGAATCATACCACTATAACTAATTAATAAATCTTGAGTACTCACTTCATTTTGATCCAAAACCTAACCGAAAAAACCGACATGTATTAGGATCATTTCGACCAGAAACTTATAATTTTTATACATTTTCATCAATTATCATGAGTGAAATATAATATTTTGATGTGGACGTACTTTTGTGAATTTTGGGGCAAAATATACTATCAAATGTATGTGAGCAATTGTGAATTTAATACACCCTTTCATGTCTTAGAAAAGCCACAATAGCTAAAATGAAGAGTTCACATAATTCTATCAACGAAAAAAAAAAGGAGTTCACATAGTGAAAAGTATTAAAATGATGACGCATACTGTCTTTCTCATATAATATATACAATGTGAAAGTGTATATTTTTCTCCATTTTTTTGGTGACACAAAGTATTCTTGATTCACTGGTGATTTTTGAAAAATAAATTTCTTTTTAAAATTGACATGTTTAATGTCAAATTTAAAAGTCAACAATTGTTTTTATTTTATAGTACACAAAAAAGGGATCATTTTTTCTCATCCAAGATCGCCAGAAAAAAAGAAAAAGAAAAGGGAAACCTGTTTCCTGCCATGTATACGCAACTGACTTGATCGCATTCACATCACATGATCCGTCGTGCCCTTGACCCGAATCCAAAAAGAAAGATCCGAACCACCCATTGGGGAAGTCCATCTCGTCTCCACCCCTGACATGCTTGCACGTCTTCCTCACATCGCCTCTGCTCTCCTCTCTCCCACCCATCTCATTCTCTCTGTCTCTTTCTCTCTCCTCACTCACCAACGGTAAACCACCCAAAGATTCAAACCCTCCTCCCAAAGCTTTGATGCATTTTGAGGAGATAGAAAGATCATCATCATCATCAGTATCAGTCTCGAATGGGGGTAGACTACTACAACATTCTCAAGGTCAATCGCAATGCCAGTGATGATGATCTCCGGAAAGCATATCGTCGATTGGCGATAATTTGGCACCCCGACAAGAACCCTAACAACAAGAGTGAAGCAGAGGCCAAATTCAAGCAGATCTCTGAAGCTTACGACGTTCTCAGCGACCCCCAGAAGCGCCAGATCTACGATCTTTACGGCGAGGAGGCATTGAAGTCCGGCCAGGTTCCGCCGCCTCCCTCCGCCTCTCACGGCGGTGCTAGTGCCTCCCACCACCGCCAACGCCACCACCCTAACCCCTCTTTTCGGTTTAACCCTAGGGATGCGGACGATATTTATGCGGAGTTGTTTGGGGAAGGGAATTCGAACCATGGTGGAAGGGCTAGTAGGGGTAGGGCGTTTAGAGATGGGTTCTTTCGAACGTCGAATGGTGGTGGGGCCTATTCGACTGGGTCCCACAGTGGAGCCGCAGCGGGGCCACAGAGGAAGGCGCCGCCGGTGGAGAATTCTTTACCGTGTAGTTTGGAGGATTTGTATAAAGGGGCCAAGAAGAAAATGAAAATTTCTAGGACTATCATCGATGTTACTGGGTATGTATGTTTTTCGATCCTTTTTTTTTTTTGGTTCCTTTTTTTGGCAATGGAATGAGTTGTTTGTGTTGTTTGAGGGTCCTGTGCATGGATCTGTTTGTCGTCAAATGGTAGTTGAGCAGCTGATTGATGCAATTTGGATTTTATACTCTAATGGGTGTGATGGCCATATGCATGTCGGTATGATATTGTAGTTTTGCATTAATTTGACGTGGTTTTGGGAGTTTCTTAAAAATGGTGGAAATGAGAGGTGCTTCCAATTGGGACTATCTCCGTGTGATTTGTGCTTGATTAAGGTGGACATTATTGTATGGGTCTAGGAACTTTTGGATGTTGTGAGGATACACCATACATCAAGCTGGGAATTTAGCACAGCCAATGATGTATATTGAAATTGGATAATAGGAAGTTCTTTTCTTGCTGATGTGTGATTTTGTGGTTGCTCAAGTGGTGAAAGTCAGTAGTTCATCAATCATCAGTGACTATGAACTGAACTTCCATGAAATTTATGGTTGCAATTGATGGATTTCCACAAACTGCAGGTTTTGTACGGTTGAGAGGGTCCAAAAAAAGGTAAGTTTAAAAGACTGCATCATAGGCTGAGTACATGGCTGATAAAAACCAAATTCATTCTTGGAATTGTGGGCACCGGTCAGAATATTCAGTTTTTGACTCCATGTAATGCTCTGTTAATGATATTTTGGTAGATCAACTATGAGAGACGGCTGGGAATTGGGACTAGTGCGAATTGATGGAGAGCATTTGGAGCATTTAACTCAAGCATTTGGCTGACCAAGCATGTCCTATAATTGATGAGTGGTTCATGGATTACACAACAATAGCCTTGATATTTGTGACTCATGCCTGCGTGTATAAAGAGCTAAAAGAGAAGCGAACAAACAAAAGGGAAAACCTAAAGCTTAATGCATAAAAGGTAGTTGTGTATGTTATTCCAATGATCAAGTTCTGATAGTGCCCATGTTGGGCCTTTAAAAGTCTGATTGCTTCTTGTGGAAATCTTAATTCTTTTGTGGTTATAAAATCTCAGCTTTACAGGAAATATGTCATAATTTAGGAAGCTGATTGAATGGTTAGGATGACTAACTGTAGGCCACGATTTTTGGTTATAGTCTATTAGTCTGCTGCCAGCTCAATGTCAAGTTTTCCAGATTGGTTTTATAAACTTTGGTGTGAGTTGTGGCTTATCTATGGCTGGGAAGTTACTGGAGATGGTGATAGATTGCCCTGTTTAATTATGTTTTTGTATATGCGCTATATTTTCCTTCATGTGGTTGAGTATTGTCTTGTGATTGGTTAAGGTGGAAATTCTTGGTCGAGTCTATAGCTTAAGATTGGAACTAGGAGGAAGCTGAAGTAGCCATATAGCATTGAGCCAAACAGTTTCGATTATGTTGTGCCCAATTACCATTTTTGATGACGGTTATATGGCTGCTGGAGTAAACCTGAGAAATTTTGGGAAGTATTTTTATTATTTTTGTTCTTTTTTTTTGGTTGGTGTGGATGAGTGGAAACTAGAAAAGTAAATTTTAATGTGGTTATGAAAAGAACAATGGGTTAATAAGCAATATTGAGCTTTGAGTGTTTGGAATCAAATATTAGGTTGTCAGGGCTATCATTTTTGGATTACATGGACAGAGAGAAATTGAAAAGTCCTCAGTGATCTACAGAGGAGACACATCTCCTAAGCACACAAACTGTAAGTAGATGAAGACTTTGTATTTTGGGTCAGGGAGGATTCTTGTTCTTCTTTGTTGCAAGTAGTTCAGTTTGTCTATAGCTCTGTATTTTGCAAGTGCTTTTAACTAGCTTTTCTAGGATACTTTCTTGCATCGGCTCTTTTCGGTTTGTTCAAGTATATTATATTCCTTATCGAAGGGGAGGAGGGGGAAGG
>NCQT01067653.1:4557-19609 GCA_002740465.1 Stenocereus thurberi
TGATTGTTACAGCTATGGTTGGTGATCATTACAACCATGTTTAGTGATCACTATATGAATCTATGGTGTTCATTTTTCACGAAACATATTGTGAGTGATATGCTAGAAACATCATAGTATATGTTTTAATAGAAGATATTATTTCGTGGTCAACAATTGAAGTGTTGGTGATCGTTACAGCTGTCTTTGGTGATGATAACATGTTCTTATGGTCATAGCATAAACAGGTTAGTTTTTAGTGAATCATATTCCTTAATATGTTTATTTTGTTGTATTTGGGGTTAACTCTCATCAGGTTGAGAGCATATTATTTTACAAAGAATGGTATCTAGTATCTTATCAACAAGTCCACTTGTGGTGATCGCTAGCACTATGTTTGGGGATCGTTAGAAGTATATTTCGTGATCGCAATTTTTTTTTTTGGTGGGGGGATCAACATGATCTTACTTACAGTTGGTAAGTGGTTAATAGGTTATTTTTTGGTGATCAATACTAATACTCACAAGGATCACCAGAGGTGTTCAGTGATCATTCTTTATATATCACATAAATTTAGTGTAATGGTGATTTGCATACGCCTAGAAATTAATAGAATGTTATATAATATGTTATATAATGTTCAAAAACATAAGTTGTCAGTTCCAAAATAATACTTATCCATTGCAAATTGCCAACAAAGAGAAACAACGTAGGGATAAACCTAGTCCTTCTTAGTCGTATCCTTCAAATTGGATAAATTGTCTCAAATTCTTTGAAATCTTTTGCCAGTTTTGTTGCCTTAAATCTCGCCCTATTGTGCTCATAGCTGACTATGTCGTGACAGTATCACACCCACAAAACATTCAGCTTTGGACGCTAACGAGGAAGATATTTTATGACAACTTAGTAATGTGCCTTTTTTGGTGGTTAGGAAATAAATGCTACGGTCAAATACTTACATCGTTGGGATTCAGACCAAACTGCCACTTCTCTCCATTCCCAAAGTAGCTTTCCATGTGTCTCATACAAAATATGCCACAATCTGTGATATTTGTACTTGACCTCTATGACATTTTCAACCGTACTGGCTTTAGTTTGTTGACAACATTGTGTTTTGGATGTTTTACGCCCTCCAGGTAACGGTTGAGTACTTTGCTCCACAATAAATTTTTCAAAATTTACACAGTATTAGAATTGGAATGTAACAACATTAGCGTAGTTATAAAACAGTATAGTTTTTAAAACTCACCAACTTTTCCAAAAAAATCTCGTTATGCAACCTTGAACGTTGTTTTTGTCATCATATTATCAATTATCTCAAGCTTGTCGTCCTTTAGGTTGAAGCAAAGCAAGAAGAAACACCTTCTATGGCATACGAGGAAGAAAACCTATGATTTTTAAAGGGAAAAAGAAGGGAGAAAAAACATGAGAATGTTAGCAACTATGAATAGTAACGGTGAGCGCCTTTTTTGACAAACCAAGTATATTAAGAGCATTCACTGAAAAGCAACACTTACCAAGTCAACTTGATTTTGATCGAGGGATTTCTTTCTAGCTCTCTGTCCATTACCTCCTTAAAATCTTCATATCTCTTGTTGAATGATTTGATTTTCAACATATCTTTGCTAAAGAAATATTGCATCAAAGAAGAACGAAGAAATATTTCTGCAATGGGATTTACTGCTGAAGACAGATGATTCTAGATTAGAAATTTATTAAACAATGTCGATCAATCACGCAATGCTTTGCTTATGATCACTAATGCAGTTACTATTGATGAATAAGGTGATTTCAGATGCATTTACTCCTTAATCACGTGACATGAACAGCCTGCTTGAAGTGGCAAGATCCCTTTTTCTCTCTAGATCATTGAGTATGCATGACCATATGTTAATCACATTCATCTCGACCTCCTACCTCAGTTTTAGAGTTGCCACGACAAATCTAGNNNNCTCCTTATCGCCGCAACCATCAAACAAAGGTTCACTACAACAATGAAAGAATGGTTACACACTTACGAGGAAATAAAAATGTAACATTTACACAGCTGATGACATATTGATCACAAATCACATACCTAAAGATCTCCGGTCATGAACACACTAATCACCAATGACAAACTGCTGATCAATGAGCACACAATACATTGACTAGCCAAAATGCATCACTTATAATAAAAGAATTCAACTATAAAGTATGATGGAAGCACTAAAAATTTAGAGAAGTTATCTCAAATTGATCACCAGTCATAAAACTATTGATCACCAATCACAAAATTATTGATCACCAGACAAATAATTGTTGATCATTAATCACAACTTGATGATCACCAAACACATAACCATCAATCACCAATCACAAGCTGATGACATATTGATCACAAATCACATACTTAATGAACAACAACCACAAAGACACTGATAACCAATGCCAAACTGCTAATTAATAAGAAGACATTACATTGATTCTCCAAAATGCATCACTTATAATATAAGCATTTAACTACAATCCATGATGGAACAACTAAACATTTAGACAACTTATCCCAAATTGATCACCAGTCACAAAACTATTAATCACCAAACAAATAATCATTGATCACAAATCACAACCTGATCATCACCTAACACATAACCATTGATCACCAATCACAACCCTATTGATCATAAGAAAATAAGCCTTCATAATAAATCACATACCTATTGATGATTAACCAAACAAAACACTAAAAAAGTAAACATTTATACAAAATAAATTAAATATTGACCACGAACAACATAACAGTTGATCACCTATCACATACCTTATGATCACCCATCATAAATCACTGAATTAAAAGGCATGAGAGGAGAAATAAACATTGCATAAGTAATCGTATGTGGATCACCAACCATATAGCTGTTGATCCCCAAGCGTGCAGCTTTTGATCATTAACTGCATTAATAGACTGGTTTGCCAAAAGCATCACTTATCATATAGAGATTGATAAGAGATACTACATCTCATCCACATCTTGAACATTTCTAAAAACATATTCAGATATGTCCACCTCATTATCAAATAGTTGATTGTCTAACTTTGTCAATCGGATGACATACAATGAGCAGTAGCCTAGAGGTAGCTTTTCAAGTCTTCCCTTACTCATTGCAGCTGATGGACCTACTTCCTCCTACTTTTTCGGAGTTATGGTAGCACCACATGCTTCTTAGTGTCCTTTTCAGCCAAAATCTCTTTATTGTCTTTAGGTTCAGGTCTTGTCTTTGCTGTTAGTTTGAGCTTGCTGCAATCAGTTGCTTTTTGCTCACCATTAGCCCTGAGACTTTCTTTCTTCTGCTCGAGTGCGTGTTTGGCAGCTGGGACTTTTCCACTACTGCTCTACACAATGGCCTTAACCTTATCAAACAACTTTCCTTTCCCCCCACCAATTTGTTTTTAAGGCCCCTCTACTTTGGATGCCAGCTTTTACTGCTGTTGCCCAGGTTGGTTTGTAGCGGCAGATTTAGCTATTTTCTTGGCACCTTCACCTCAAATAATAGGCTTCATTTGTTTGGAAGATTTATCTTTGGGTGGTGGAGTGCTCTTAGTTTTTTCACTATGGGGTTGTTTACCGTGAGCCTTCAAAGATGCTGCTTGTCTTCTCTATTGTTATTAGTCTTTGGCAGTGTTAAGAGATCATGCTTTTGAGCTAGTGATATGTTGCATAGTAGGTTCTTTGATCCTTACTATGGGGTTCCTAACATCACCCTTTTTAGAAGAAGGCTTGTTCCCTTCTTTGGACTTGTTCTTAGTTGACTTCTTGATACTCAGGTCACGGTTCGCCTGAGAAGTGTTCTTGAGTGGAATATCAATGGAGCACCATTATCATCGTCCTCATTAGCATCATGCTTTACCCCGACAGCTTTTGGATTAGGCACAAATATGCTCTAAGAGACTAGAGTTTGGCGGTCTGACTGACTCAGTCCTAGCCCTAGACTGAATGAAGGGATGTTATCATCCTTATTCCTCTCCTTCTTTGCCTAATCCATGAACACATTCTGACGGTGTTCTTGCTTCTCAACACTAACACTTGCATCTGCCACAAGTGTGATTGTCGGAATTTTCGCTTCAGTGTCTAGGTCACAGAGTGCAAGTGTGGGGCTTAATGAAGGACCACCATTGTGCTTGTCTAGTTGCTGCTTCGGTTGAATATTTGCGGACTCCATATGAGCATTGTGAAGGTCCGCAACAACCTCCTTCATAACAGCAGTGTTGAAATCTTGACCTTTACTAATTGCAGGCGATCCTTCCGCACTGCCCTCTCTTTGAGATTCTTGATTTGCAGCATGAGCATTGCAGAATGAGGCAAACATTGCCCTCGCTTCATCTCGTATCTTACAAAGATCCACATTCTCACCATACTTATTAGACATACAATCTATGACGGTGATAAAGTTTCTGTAAGCTAATGCCAATTGCTTCTAGCAGAAATTGTTTTGTTAACATCTTTCTACAAATTTGAAAAAATAAATAAATATGTTAGTTGATAAGTACTAACATACTTGTTGATAACTCGCTAAACAATCATCAAATTGTAAACAAATGAATAGAAAACTGATCCCCAAAAGCATGAGATTTCATCACTAATAGCATCAATACTGATTACTACTCAAAGAAGAAGTAACAAAACATTGAACACTAAGTAATATGATCACCAACATTATGCCAACTGATCACAGATAACATTTCTAATGATCACCAGCCAAAGAATAATCAAAATAGAAGCAATATTCTAATATTAGGTAATCTGATCAGTAACCCTATGCCACTGATCACAAATATCATCTATAATGATCACTATACACAACAACAATGATTGCAAACCAAAAAATAAAATAAGTAAGCATTGATTTCATTGATCACAATATTAATGATAATGATCACTAAAAATATGACCATTGATCACTCAGTACATATGCCATAAAAATGATAGAAATTGAAGTTAGAGTTAGGTGATCAGAAATCTGCATCTCTATTAGAGCACTGAACACACAAATATTGATCACCAACATCATTTCTCTTGATCACCATATATTGACATTGACACACAAGCACTAAGCTCCAAGGAATGGACACAAAGGTGGGTATTTTATTACCTTAAACTCTATGTTTTTTGTGTGTTCAGCACCTTCAGTTTGAGCCCCTAGTGGTTGTGGAAAATTCAATGTTGTTACAATCGTCTCTTTACCAATCGCCTACTCCACCATGACTTTCTATAATTTTTTTTTTTTGAAAAATAATAATGCTACCATATTGAACTTTAAGCATTATGCGGAAAGAAGAAAACATTCATCTACTCTAAGGATTCATCACCATTCCTTTCTACATTTTTGATCAATAATAGTAATATCAGTGACCAATACAAATATGATAAGTATGTTTTGTTTGCAACCTCAATTTCAAAGGTACAGATGTCTTCAGCAGGGTGCAGTTCAGTGATTGTTTGGTGTGGTACATCCAGGCAAGGTTCAACGGCACCTCTCGTAAAACCGTGGTTGCGGTCCTCATCTTATACCCTTTTCTCGATGTCCTTATTAGCCCGTGTGGATGTCGTAGGGAATTCTCTCTTCACTATTCTCTTAATGCAAATAACTCTGTCTAAGTACAACATCTGCAAGTACAGTAAGATTAAAAAAATATTTTATTAATAGAAGCAATTAGGTTACTTACACATGTATCAACAGTTGATTACTAATGCATAACTTATTGATCACTAAAGCACAAATTACTAATCGCTAGTAAGTTAATTGTTGATAACTAAGACATTCTCTTTCCTTTATTAATGATCAGTGTGTTTTTTATGAATAGGTGTGTTTGCCTATATTGATCAGCAATTTTTTTAGAGGCATAGGTTATTGAATAGGATAACTCACCATTAAGAAGAAGAAGGGACCATCAAAACGCACGCGGCCTGACACTGTTGATAAGCTTGCCCAGCACAAACTAACACCAGTCTAGCAATGCGATCCGGTTCACATCCTTCACATATTTGAGCACTGACTTGCTATAATAGTGGTTCTTTGATCCGCTGAAAAAGTAATTCACCAAGTATATGATGAAGTTCCTCTTGAAGCTCTGTTCCTGTCTTTTTTAGCCTGTATGAACTCTAGCATTCGAGTGAGTTCCTGAGCATTCTGATCAATCTTTCATTCCTTAAGCCATGCGGTATTCATCTCATCATACTCTTCATCCATTGAACACTTTGTAATTTCTACAATTTGCGTTCCACCGAAAGGCGCACCCAGGGTCACAAACACATTAAATGCTGTGACCAAAAGCTTTTGCCCATCTGGAAGCCTGAAGCAGACAGCGTACAGATCAAAGCCCTCCACGAGCCATTTGGAGAATTTTCCTGGGATTTGCTTCAGATCAACCTTCAAGAAGGAAGTAAATCCTATTAATCTAACTGCCTTAGTCTGCGCTTCATTGATTTGTGCCACTAGTGATGAGAATGAATGCGTAGTCATTCTCATAATGAATGCTTTCTGGTACGTCCTTTTCTCATTTTCAGCCTCCTCCTCAAATTTCAAAGGTTGATCTTCCTAGAGCATCTGGAGGGTGTGCATTGAGCTGGTTGTTTTCGCTATCACCAAAACAATACTAGCATTAGATTGCATATGTTTTTCCTAAATCTCCTGAAACCTTCAGATTTTAATAAAGAGCTTGTTCCTTTTTTGAGTAGCTTTTATAGTTTGATGAATGGTGACCTCTTCTATCTCCTCTGCGTGTCTTCATCATGATCAACCTCTTCACATTTATAAGTTGGATCATTTTCTTCTAAATCGAAACTATCAAAAAGTTCCTCATCAAATACATGGACTTTTTGTACTGCAGCCTTCGGGTGCCTATTAGTGAGTGCCTTCTTCTTTGCCTTACTTGAAGCATTTTTGGCAGCACTCTCATCGCTGCTGTCGTTCTTCTCCTCCCCTTTCTCTCCACTGTTTTGTGCAAATTTGTCACCCTTTCCAAAATGCTCGGGAGATTTCTCCCTCTTTGTCTTCTTGGTTAAAGGCTTGTCTGTGTTGTTTTTGCCAGTCTCCCTCTTTAAAGGACCTTTCTCATGGGTTTGCTAGGAAGTCCTTCCTTTTCATTTGCTTCTCATTTTCCTTCTCATGTGTGTACTCTAGGGAGGGGACCTCTTCACTGCTCTTGTTCTCAATCTTGCCCTTCTTTTAAGTCTTCTTCTTTTTCAGCTTTAGAGTTGGTTCTTAAGAGAGATTTTCTTTTTGTGAGAGCTTCTGTGGGACTTGTCACTCTTATTATTATTCTAATATCCCTTTTCTCATCAGGTTTTTTTTCTTCATGTGTTTCAGTGGGTTCGTCTTCAATGCTCTCTTACTGTGCAGCTTTTTTCGGTGATTATTTAGATACTAGTACATCTGTTGCACTGGCTTCGACATCTGTGTCACTCTTGCCTTTCTTTTATGGCTGTTCCTTATCCAGGGTCTNATCTTTGTAGCCCTTATTATCATTTGCATTGCCTTCTTTATCAGAATGGCTTAAAGCATCGTCATCGATTCCCATTTTGTGTGCAAATACTTTGTACCGATGGTTTTTTCCTTGCCCAGAAGTCCAGAACTGCTGCTGCTGAAGCTGCTGTAGAATACAAAATGCAAGTTGGTATATAATTTTGGATATGGTGCTCTAATTAGAATCTATGGATAAGCAATACCTTTCGACTTCTTTCGTGAACAGACTTCCAGTGTTAACATCTTCAATGATGTTTTTCATTATTTCACAAATTTGATGATCGGCAGGATCATTTTGGCCTCTACAGTGAAACCACAAGTTTACACACAAAAGCATACGGAAAAAAAAGGTTGCATACTCCAACGAACCCTGAAAATGTAATGCATCACTAATCATAGTTCAATGTAACCAATCACAACTGTATTGATCGCAAATACTCATCACATGAAACACCAATCATATTTGTATTTTGTGTGTACATTTGACTTTGATATTAGAGAAGAGCTTATCACCAATCATAACTCTACTGAGCACCAATCTCAACACTAGCAATCACCAATCATACCTCCATTAATCACTAAATTAATTCTTATTGATCACAAATTAACGACACAGATGTAGTCTCTGTTCACAAACTACATATCATACCTTTACTAATCAGCAATCGCAACAGTAGTGATCACCAATCATACCTCTATTGATCACTAAATTAACTCTACTGATCACCAATCACCACACTACTGATCACCAATCATACCTATACTGATTACTAAATTGAGTCGGTGGCGGCAAAAGTGTTGGTCACCAATCATAACTCTACTGGTCACCAATGATACCTTTATTGATCGCAAACAATATCATTTAAATAGGTGATCATTAGTAATATAGATTAGGGATCAAACAAAAATACTACAATTCATCACCAGGCAAAAACAGATGTAAAACGATCACTAATACTATACCTAATTATCACTAATTATATAACCAATGATCACAAACTGCCCATGCAATATGAAAACAATTCACTTAAGGTTTGCAAAACACTTTTGTGAAGGAAATATTTAATCATTTAAGAAAATGATTTGGTTAAAACATAAAGGGTAGCCCGATGCACAAACATCCACGTTCATGCAGGGTCCGAGGAAGCATCACACCCCAAGGGGTGAATTGTAAGCAGCCTAACCTGACTTTGTCAATGGCCAATCCCACAGCTCAAACCCGTGACCGTTTGGTCACACGGAGACAATCTTACCATTGCTCCAAAACATTCTCCTTGAAATTGCTCAGTAGATAAACACACATATCCAACAGGATCACTAATATCATAACTAACGATCACTAATTACCCTCCTAAAAATCACAAACTAGACATGTAGTATGAACACCCATTCGGGGGGGTTTCCACAATATTTGTAGGAAATATTTAAAAGTTTCTCAGCACATGCATTTTTTCAAAAAAGAATGTACTGAAATTTATCAATGGAGAAATACATTATGCAAACCGATCACAAATATTGCACTTAATCATTACTAAATATCTAGCTAATGATCACGAATTAGTAATGTAAAAATATTCTCTTAAGGTTTGAAATACATTTATTGTACCTCTTGGAAGGTGATTGTTCTCAATTTTCCTTGGTTGTTTCCTGAACTTTCTGTGTCGCCATAATTTCTCGGTAACAAACCCTAGAGAAAAAGGAAGTGCATGTAAAAACAAAAGATTAAAAAAATAACCCCTTCGAAAACACACTATACCACTAAACTTCATCAAATTGTATAATATGTTATTAAAAAAATAAATTAAACCTTGAAAACGGAGGTTTGTAAGCAAAAGATCAGAGCATTGTACATTTCTATAAATGAAACGACACTTTTTTTAGTTGAAAGCAGAGTACAAGTTGCTAAAGTGGATTTCAAAACATATTTCCGATAAAAATGTTTAAATTCAAGAAAGATCATCTAGAAATAGAAGACAAATGCATAAAAACACAATATGTTGGGGGAGGTTAATATGCATTTTGTTATTTTGTTTGAATGCTCCTTTTGTAATCTGGATGATAAGGAGCTTTATCTTTTGGATTTGTGATGTTGTAATGCATTAATACATTGGCTTCGTTGGCCTCCTTAGGGTTAACGCCACCTACCTCGTCCCTGAACATGTTGCAACGTTCTATTAAGTGAGACAAAGGTTGATGCATATCCAAGTGTGTGATCCATGAAGACTTGTTCTTTTTTTGAACCTATTCAGTATTCGATTTTTATTTGGTGATGTGTACTTCGAACGGGTAGCTTGTGGAGCAAGTAACATAACTATTGTCACTGGTGTTCTACAGGTTAGCTTGTTTTAATTCTTGCTTAGCGCAACTTTATAAGCAGGACCTAATGTTTCCTTTAAGGAAAGAAAAAAAAATCTCGTTCCTTATGTCGTGAGCTCTTTAAGAGCCATTTTAACCTCTAATTTAGCCTTAAGGATTCCATAATGGTGTCTTGGCAATGTAATATTCCTCCTATAGAAGGAGGGGTGTTACACCCATGAACTCTTTCACATACATGTTACAAAAAGAGGTGAAGGTTTATTTAGGTGACATGACTGTCAATCGATATAACGAGATAGGCACATGACCAAGACCTAAAACATTAATCCAACATAACCAGATCCAAATGAGGAGTGATAACAGAACCATCAATGGAACCTTGTAGTTGATCAATGATAAGAAAATCCACAAACTAAGTATGTCACAAAAGTACGCCTTCAAATTTTTCTGACATAATAGTCACGTGATTCTTCATATTGATAGAAAATGCAGCTGGTAAAATAGGAGAGTGATGTAGCCCATAAATTATCCATCATGGACGTAGATATCCAAAAGAAGGGAGAGGTAATTGATAGGAAATAACAATGGGGAACAACAAGTGGCATCAAGGTAAGAAAAGAACCACTAGCTAAGGATGAAACCGACTTTAGCCAAGATAATGGTGGAGTTTAGGAGCACACGTCAAAAATAATCATGAATAATTAGTGCAGACACCATGGAGTGTTGAGGGTTGAAGGAGAAAATTTCTACTTAACCATAAAGAAAGAACCCAAGTTTGGGTGATGAGATTGTTGTAGATTACCTATGTGCTTTTGACTCTTATGCTATTCACCATAAATATAAATCCCAATACCGCCCATTGGGTAGGTTAGTGGAGATCATATTTTATATATGTCATTTGTCCTCAACGGCAATGCTCCCCTTTCTTGGCTTGCGTAGCCTTCTTTGCTTGGCTCATGTATTTGTCCATTCAGCACATTTATAGTAAGCTCACATAGGCTCCCTGAGCATACAGGCTCTAATATTAGAGGCTTAAGCTCGACTAGAACAACTAAACGAGTCCAGCTCAGCTCGCATCTACAAGCTTCGATAGATAGGCGAGGGGAGATCATATGTTACATGTAAACATATAATACATGTTTAGATGGACACTTGATATATTATAGTATGGCCATTATGTACCTTGATTTTGTTGTCATGTGTAAATTGTTGATTAATTAATTAGAGTTTCTATATATGTCAATAGATATATATTTTATAGATTAAAGTGTAAAAATGTTAGCACATTATGAGGATTTATCGACTTTGAAGGAAAGTAACATGGTACTAGAGAAT
Source organism: Stenocereus thurberi (assembly GCA_002740465.1). NCBI lineage: Eukaryota > Viridiplantae > Streptophyta > Magnoliopsida > Caryophyllales > Cactaceae > Stenocereus > Stenocereus thurberi. The sequence continues at coordinate 15,693 of NCQT01067653.1, forward strand.
GTGAAAAAAGAATAATTAAATTTAAAATATAATACATATCAGTGACAAGCCAATAAAGGAAGAAGAACAAGAAGATGATGATTTGAATCATTTCCAGTCAAAAATTAGGAAGAGAACATCGCTAGTTTGGGCTGACATGGTAATCAATATGGCTAATGGTTTACCTGAGGGTGTTGATTGTAGGCATTATAACTAACATTTTACGTATTCTAAATAATGATTAATAACTCATTTGAAATGTACGCAAGGAACAAAGAACTTCAAAATCAGAGAAAGAATAACTTTGTTGCTATTGCTGAGTTTGATACTGTTGAAGGTCAATCAATTTCTTTTTTACATGATGGCAAGTTTGACATGGCCAAAATGAGTGAACAAGCAGCACATTAGATTACCATGCATAAACATCCAATTTTTATTTTGGAATAAGAAGGTTTTAATTTAATGATGAAAGAACCTTGTTCTAAATATAAAAAATATCACATCAAAATGGAAAAATGGATTATATGCAAGTTCGAAATTGAAAAGAAGTTGAAAGTGACCTTCAGAAATGCTGAAAAATTTTCCACAACTACTGATTTGTGGAGATCTAACCTTTAAAAAAATTGAATACATGGTTGTCACTGGCCATTATAGATCCAATTAGCAGTATGAAGGGAATCAAAGCAATCCCACCTTAAATGAACAAGACAAAGGCCATTGCAAAATTTTCCAATATCAATCTAGTGATGCAAAAATTCATCCCTCCATGAAATGAAAAATTCTAATCAGGTTTTTGCAGACAGGTTATGACACTGACTTCATGTCATTTCCTTCAATAACCCTCCCATTTCGTTACCATAGCATCCAAATAACTCATGAGTACCTATCTAAATGGTTTCATAATTTTGTCCTCCTAAAGAACCCTCTCCGCAACCCCCCCCCCAAAAAAAAGGTCAAGAGTTTGAAGACTTCACCCTTTCTTGTAGATTATTACATTTAGAAAAAAAAGGAATTCAAAGATTCCCAAACAAAGAAAGGTTTTCTAATGGGTGCTAATTTTTATGTAAGCTCTACAATATTGTTACATCTCAAGAATGTAAAATCAAAGTCTTGGAGAAGAAAGCTTAAAGATACACAACTTGGCAGTAAACTTCATGCGTAGTCTTGGCTGTAGCACCCTCTATCCTCATGAGACTTTCATCCCCTTTTGACTCATGTCCAAACTTCTTTAGTGTTTTGTAAAGGAAAACAGATTTTCATATCAAATTTTTCGTCGTTTGACACGAGCAAATCATTTTCCATGGGAAAAGAAAGATATGTCAACTGAATTGTTTAAGTCGCCAAAAATGTTAATTGCATTGTTGAATTTGGGGGTAAATGTCAACCAAACAACAAAATTTTGCACTCAAAACTTAGTATTTTAATCTTTCAGATGATATAATCAAGTTTTAATCCAAACTGTTGAAGTTATTTTAATGACAGAGACTATCAACTGACTTGTTCAAGTGGTAAGAAATATCGTCTGAATTGTTGTAATAGAGATAAATATAAAGTAGCCGAAGGAATTCTACATTCAAAATCGAGATCTGAGCTTCTTTTGACATTTGCCTTTGGATAATCACATTTCAATCCAAACACTGCCTAAAAAAGAAAAGAAAGGAACCCTTATTATAAATTTTAGCGGGACATTTAGGTCGATGGTATGAATATAGAAATTTTGATGCCCTCCTATATCAGGAGACTACAAAAGTCATGCTCCTCCTAGCTATACATGTAAGCATTTGATTCAATTTGGGAGGATCATCTTCGCAAAGATGGCACACTTTGTTTGACCAATTTTTCACAACTTTCAACCGACAACTGTAAGTAACATCCAAGTTTGAGGATTTGTAATTAACAAATCTATTGACAAAGCCCCTCACACAGAAGCAAAGCTACTTACAAGTTCTAAGCTTAATGTGTAGGCAGAATCAAATGTAAGTCAATAGACGCTCGTGCATTCACCAGTCTTATATCCCATGTTGAAGCACACAGCTCTAAGCCTTAAACATGCACTAATAATTGATTCTACTGGAAATGAATGGTGTTCTATAAGGGCTTCAAGAAATCAATTACATCATAAACTCTTTTAGGGCCTGTTTAGTAGGAGAAAAAGGAATGGATCTTTAGGTAACAAGTTCCCATACTCATTGTTTGGTTGAACTTTTACAGGTATGGACCTTGATAAGGGTATCAAGTTCCCCCTCTATCTAAGCCAAGGGACTTGATTCCCCCATTATTCACAGGGTTAAAGTCCCATTTCTCCAATAATCATCCATAACTTTTAAAAAAAGGAAAATTACTACCTTCCTTCCAACCATGACCATCCCATTGTCCACCTCACATCCCTCCATCTACAATTATGGTGGTGTTTCTAGCAAGACGTTCCCAACAATTTTTCCAACGAAATCTTATCTTTGCCTAGCAATTGCACAAGACTAGCTCAAATCGAACTAAAACCCTAACTAGCAGTTGTTGATTGTAAAAGAAGAGATTAATCTAAGATTGAGAATGGTTATCGATTTCATGGACTCCTATGGACCAGTGGGATGGGGAAGAAAAGAGGGACAACGAGACTAGAAGATATTGAAGTCCATGAAGGTAGAGTCGATGTGGTCAGCTCAGAGAAGAAGAAGAAGAAGGCGGGGGATTGTAAGAAGCTTGCACACCTTGTAGAGAGAACGGGCAGGAGAGAAAGACATAGGGTGTCAAATATGTGAATAAGCATCGGACGTTTGCCGCAAAGGAATAAGCTGAGGTGGCAGCCATTCACTAGAGAGAAACGAGGTGCCAGCGAAGCGAACCGTGGTGGCCTGAGAGGGCGAGCAATAGCAACACCCTAGCTTTTTTATGTGAAAGAGTGTCTAAAGGACATATTGACTATTAAAAATAATTAATCCGAAATAAAAAATTAAGAAAAAATTTGATTCCATTCCTTTGGCTAACCGAGCAGATGGCATCAAGGAATCAAATTCCATTCCATTCCTCCCAAATTTCAAGTCTCATTCCATTCCATTCTACTTTTGTTGAACCAAATAGGTGAGAGTTATAGCTATCACATGCTCTCCCTTAGTTTCATTCAATAAATTGCCATGCCCCATTTTGCTTATATTCGAGCAAAAATATGAAAGTGTTAAATTTTCATATGCCAATAAGACTTGCTTCTAGAATCCTATGCAATCTTGCTTAAGATTGCCAGTTGATGCTTGCTCATTAAGGGAACGCAAACGATGTCAACCTTCTCCCAACACTACCATTGCCACTGCCACCATTCAATGCATGCTCAAAGATACATATCTATATTACCTTATCCATAACTAGAGAAAATTACCTACTTCTATTACACAGAGGAAGTTTCAGGACACAATCCTTAAAACCCTCCAATACAACACCAGGGAGAAAAGTTTAACTAAGAACAAACATATATAAAACTAATTAAAAAAAAATGCAGTTGAATGACAGAAAACAATACTCAGGCAAAGGAGTATACGATGAAGAAAAGGACCAAAGTCATAGTCAACTAATTTAGTGAAAATAGTGTAAGGAACCAATAGCACCTAACACCGTGAAAGAAGGACCCATGGTTGCCCCCCAACCATCGCAGTTTTATACCCTCCATTATCTAGCTTTTGTTTATAATAAATTATGAGTTTCAGGACTTTTATTTAGTTTTGCTTATTTTTTAGGACATAATGTTGATCCAAAGGTTGGTAGAAAACAAGTCCAAAACAGTGTGAAAGTCTAAGACCATGCGTACAGATGCCCGAGAAGATCCATATACTTCACGAAGGAACTATGAAACATTCGCCAAGACACTACGCCTTGTCCATGTCATTTAACATGGCTGTGTCATCTCACCTAGAGTCTTCGTGCGCGCGCACACACGTGTGTGTGTGTGT
>NCQT01067687.1:16371-27571 GCA_002740465.1 Stenocereus thurberi
AAAATTTAAAAGTCCTATTCCTATGCAAAAGATTTAGATGATCAAATCCAATCCACAAGAGATAAAAATTGATCATTCATGGATATCTAGCTTTGCCAACCCCACAAAAATCAACAAGAAAAATATGGTAAAAATTTATGAGAATGGTAAAATAACCATTAAACCCCAACTATTACGAAGCATGAGTACAAGATTAGAATGGGAAGAAGGATCTTCATCAACTAAAGAAGAACTTAAAGAAGATGATGCAATTAGTATGACTAGTGACTTAAGTAGAATGAGTTTTGAATTTGCCAGACCCAGTGTAGTGCAAAGTATGAGCCTAGATAGAAAGGTCATTAGGTACAAAACAAGAACTATTAGTGAACCAATTTAGGAGGATGAATTAGTCATAAATGTGACTATGGAGATATGCTATGAAGTCACCAAGACAAATCCTAATAGCATCTATATCCCAATAAACGTACACTTAGAAGGATATAATAAATATGAGTTGTGTGCCTATATAGATAGTGGTTGTTCGGTATGCTTTAGGAAAAGATAGTTATTTCCAGAGTTTATGTGAAAAGCAATTAAATATCCTTGAGGATAGTTGATAATAGCATTATAAGTCACAATGAAGCCATAGAAGGGTTATCCATAGAATTAGGAGGAGTTCAGTGCATTATGCCAGTTCTATGGGCTAGTGATCAACCCCCTCATGACATGATTATTGGAAATAATTTTCAGAGATTGTATTCTCGATGCACACAGATCATAAATCAAATAATATTCATAACTAATGGTCACTCAGTTCCTATTGAAAAATTAAGCAAGGCTTACACTCATAAAAAAATTGAGTTTACACGAAGCCAGCATGGTGAAAAGGTAATCCCTGCACAACGTGAGATGCCATTGATAACCTCACTACTTGGGTTATCTATTAAACAACAGATTGCTAAACAAGAAGAGCCATTATGTAAAAAACTCTACTATGATAATACACTAAAATTGTGGATAAAGATAAAACATTTACAAAAATTACTCTATTAAATCCCAATACTATTATTCGAATCAAACAAATGGTGCATACACACCAGGATATCCAGGAATTTGATAAAGAAATAAAAGAACTTCTAGATAAAGAATTAATCAGGAATATAAGGAGTCCTCACACCAGCCTCGCTTTTATGGTAAGAGTCACGTTGAAGGAAAGAGAGGAAAAGTAAGAATGGTAATCAATTACAAGAAGCATAATGATAATGCTATCTTTGATGGTTATTACATTCCTAACAAAACAGTCCTTTTCAATAGAATTGAAGGAGTCTCTTGGTTCAAAATGGATTGCAAAAAGCGTCTACTAGCAGATAAAAAAGGATAAGAAAAGTATTCCTTTAACTGCATTTAGTGCCCCCACAAGGAAATTATGAATGGATAGTAATGTCTTTTGGTCTTAAAAATGCATCTAAAATATTTCAAAGGAGAATGGATAACATCTTTAAAGACCTTAATCATTTTTACCTAGTTTACGTTGATAATCCCTTTTCTTTTCCAAAACCATAGAATAGCACAGAGATGATATCTTAGCTGTCATCCAAAGATGCATTGATCATAGCATTGTACTTGGTAACAACAAGTGCATATATGCTAAAGAAGAAATTGAGTTCTCACGTTTAGACATAAGAGCTGGACAAATCTTCCTACAAAAGCATATTCTGAAATAGATAGAGAATTTCCCTAAAAAGGTTGAAGATAGGATGCAATTAGGAAGGTTCCTTGGGTCCCTTACCTACGCTTCTGATTTCATTAAAGATCTAGCTAAACTGAGAAAGTCATTACATTAGCAAGTCAAAAAAGAAATAAGTTGGACATATACTCCTAATGATTCAAGGATTGCTCAAAACCTCAAAAATATATGTAAAAATCTTCCTATTTTTAATTTGCCTATTGAAAGAGATGATCTAGTTCCTGATACAGATGCTAGCAATGAGCACTGGGGCACAGTACTCAAAATTAAAGAAGGAAAAAAACTCTACAAATATTGTAGTGAAAGTTTTAATAAGGCAGAATGCAACTATCCCTCAATGGAAAAAGAAATTCTTACAGTCATAAGGGGAATTGAAAAGTTCTTAATCTTTCTAGCCCCAAGACCTTTTCTTACTCAAATTGATTGCAAAGGAATACTTGGTTTTGTAAAAAAGAATTTATTAAATATGCAAACGCAAGGGCGACTCCTGCATTAGCAATTATGGCTTAACCAGTTTTCTTTCTCTATTGATTATATACAGGATTGAAGAATTCTCTGGCAGATAGTTTAACTTGAGAACTCACCAATGGTGATCATAAGAGTGGAACTCCTAGCAGAAAAGGAGGAAATCTATAATGAAATGCCAATGTTACCAGAACAGGTTTCTCTTTCTAGTAAAGTCCTTATTGATAATTTGCAATTCCATACAAAAAATATATGATGTTTTAGTATGCTATCTTCTGCCCACCTACTAACCCAAAGATTTTTCATTTTAGAGTTACAAGTTAATTACCTAAAATATCCTTATGATATCTAAGAAAAATAAGTTCTCATCTTCAAGAAAAATGGTTTAATAAGTGGTATGCAACTTGCATTAACTATTATCATAATTAATCCTATGATATTTGGGAGTCTTGGCGTACAACGATCTACTTTCCTAATAAGTATGGAGTTGGTGGTGTTAGTTCCCCGTAAATTCAATCTCTCCAAACGACCCCATCATTAATGCTTAGGAGTACGGGACGACAGTTTACTTTATGGAATTTCCAAATCCAAAGTACCAATTTTTCTCAAAATTAACCAAGTTCCAACAATGCATGTTCAGAAGGATCCATTGGATTTTAACATCTCCTGATGGTCCAACAAAAGTTCCAAATAATAAATGTCTGTATGTGGAAATACATTGTGCACTAATCGAATATGAAAATGGAAAAGTGAACCAGCCCATTATCTTGTTCAGACTAATAATTACAATGATGCCTATGATCGACGACAAGAATGGTTTCCAAATCAACGAGACTTAGTTATTAATCCTACTTTAGCAAGAGCATTTGATTTTACAACATTTATCATCAAAGTAAGGCGTTAATTGAACAAGAAAAATGTTAATTGCATTGTGAAAACACTACTTTCACCTGTGACAATGAGTTTAAAGAATACATAAAGGTGGAAAGAGCTGCTTTAGAAGATTTCTTTAATTAACTCTTTGATGTTGGAGCTGAAAAATTCTCATCAGAAAAAGGAAAGAAATATCTTCTTGAATTATGTGAGAAGTGGGAGCCAGAGCATCTTTAATTTAATGATAATTTTGATGATTATCCAAGTAATGATGGTGTAGAAGATATAATTGGAGACGAAGGCATGTAGAAATTTAATAATGATGACCACTCTTGTCATCATTAAAAGGCTCTTAAAAGTGGTTGCGCCATTATTGTACTATTTTGACAAGTGTCAGGTCTGCAAAATAAAACAGTTTACTAGAGCAACATGAATGTAACTGTAGCCATATGTAAAATTAATGTGTACTGTAGCCAATAAGGCATCCTATGTACCCCCATCCCTCTATAAAAGGAGAGGTCGAGTGCTGAGAAGGGACACGATCATTTGGGCATTCTTGAGTAAAAAAAAAATCGAGATTCTCCATTTCTCTATGAACAAGCATCGCTAATGATCTTAGATTAAGTCACTCTTTAAGGTTTCCATTGTAATATTTCCACTTTGAAGCTTTCGATAAAAGAAGTTTCCTAGTGGGGAACGTTATCCAATCGAACCTTATATATTAAATATTATAATTTCTTGATTAAAGTCTCACTATCCTTTAAAAATATATAAAATATGATTAGTGGCTATGGTACAAGGTAGGAAACGCAACCGATTTGTGTTGTGTCTGATCTAAGGAACGTTGGGTTGAGATTAACAATCTCTGTAAAACGAAAGCTAGATGAACACCGAAGTCCAACGCTGACTAAGCTCAGGTAATGGTTGAAACTCTTTAATTAATCTTTAATTATTTTGCTAAGCATAGTAGGCTATTAATCACAGAAAATATAATATTTATGATATACGTAGTAGATTGTGATAACTAGTACCAGTAAAGTTATTATAAGAAGTCCAAACAAAAATATAAACTTACTTTTATTAAAAAGTCCCAAAAATATGAGTATTCGCACTTTGAACCTTATTTGGGTCAAAGATAGAAAATTCAGAAAGTTTAGAGACTAAGTTGCAAAAAAACCTTCGAAAAGCAACTATTTCGTAAAATATCGACCCCTATTAATGGTTTATCCAAAATAGTAGGTACTTGGGAATACATTCTAAAAAAGGTGTCCCCTAAAAATTATTTCCATAGAATCTAGGATACTCCAGAGTTGCAAATTATTTTGATTTCTTTGTGCAAATATATTGTCCATGTGCGAGTAATAATACAATTTATGTCTTTGTGTATTATTTATTTTTGTGGTTTTTTGAGTAATAGTTTCTTAATCGTTGTTCTTAGCATTGTTATATTATACTAATTAATATCAAAATTGATATGTGTACAATAAAACTCACCAAATGCTACAAATATTACTAAATATAGCTAACTCAATGAAATACAAATGCTCACCACATGTACACATAATTAATACCCCATATGCTTGTTTTACACATTAATCATTATTAGCCTAGTAACATGGTTATGACATTTTAAGATCTTTACAATTTGCATTGTGCAAATTTTAATTTCATTCAAGCTCTATTTGCGTGATTTATTTGACTTGAAATAAATTGAATGTGGACGAAAGATTATGTGTAAATTTTTTATATTCTCTTGTTTATCTTATGTAGTACTGGTATAAATAGAGTACTATATGTATAATATGTTCACCCAATGCATATGTTGTAGGTGTGATGCCGAATATTAATAAGTAAATTGATTCTTAATAGACCAGGCAAACAGGCCATTCAGTTTGAGTACGGGTCGTGTTAAGTTTGGGTCGAGTCATATTTCGGGTTAAGAGACATTTCGAGTTAGTTCAGTTTAGGTCAGATGAACTTCAATTCGGGTCAACTTTGGGTCAACTATTTTTGGTCCAATAAGCTTGTCATGCAAAAATAAGCAACTTTGTTAGAAATTTCAAGTCGGTATGGTTTAGTTTAGGTTAGTTCGGATTTTGGGTCCACTTTTGGGTGAGTCTATTTCGAATATCGGGTCAAGTATGGGTCCACACCATTCTGTTCAGGTTTCAGGTCAGCATAAGAAGGGTTGGCGGATAAATCTGGCAATTACGGTTGGCGGATACAATATAAATTGGTCATATTTTGCGTTCATGTTAAAAAGTGTCAAACCCTAATTCAGAAGTCCTGGGTTCAGGTTAGCATGAGTTAGTCTACTTTTCGTGGTTCATTCCCTTTCCTACAAACATTATATTATCTTTTTAATAAAGTAGGATTTAGTCTACAATATTCTAAACCCTAATATTTGAAGACGTAACACCTCGAGTTTTTAGATTTAAAAATATTGACTTACATGGTGGTAGGTCATTTGTGTGTATAATATGTGCCATTTAATTTCAGCCTTTATATGCTTAAGTTGTGGTTGTATTATTTTTGAAAATGATTACAAAGGGCTATTATTGCTAATGTATTTTTCATCCAAAAAAAGAGAAAGAAAAAGAACAAAATGGGTGGGTGCGTGATTTTTATCATATAAGAAGGGGAAGGGTTCCCTCTGTTTTTTCCTTCCCCCAAAAATCATGCATCGAGAGAAAGCGAGAGAGGGGGTGATGCTCATAGAAAGAAAGAAAGAGAAGAGGAAGAAGAATGAGGAGGAGAAGGGGGAGGAGAACAAGGAGGAGTTAAGGTTGGTTTGAAGATTATAGGTGAGTGATTTTTACTTTCTCTAACTCTAAAATTAATCAGGGGAAAATTTGAAAGTTTATGTTTAACTTTGAGAAATCAATTGAGAATTGAAGCTTTGAATTTGATGTTCTAGGGTTTAGTCTATTAGAACTCTAATTTCACCTCATAGAAATCCACCCCTAAAAGTTTTATGCTTAGTTATGATTATTGGTTTGTGGATGTTCTGAGTTTGATATTCATGCTATGAACTTGTTGAATCATGGGTATGATTAGAATATTTGGACTAGAATAGCAAAGTTGGGGAAGAATAATGTGAATTTTAAATTTTCTTTGATTTTCGCCCACTATCTTAATTTCTGTGAATTATTGGATGTATGAAAAATTCTAAAAATTGGATGGTAGATTATTCATAATGATTAGTATTTGTTTGTAGAGTTTTGAGAATTTTGGATACGAGGTGTTTGATGCATGAATTTTTGAGTAAGATTGTCCTATTTAGTGTAATTATGTGTTATTCATATACATAAACTATAGACTGATTATGTGGGGAAAGATTTTGACAACAAAAAATGTAAGGGATCTTTGTGGTGTATAGGAAATGTGTGAAAATTATTTTAGGGTGGAAGAATGCCTTGATTTGATGTGGTTTTTATTTAAATTGTTAATATAAGCTTCTTGAAAAATAATAGTATGATGATATGAAATTTATGATATGTTTTTATACAGAAAAAGGCTCATATCTTACCTAGGGTTATTACGTTACATTCTAGAGCTATGACCATAGTAGTGACTATTATTATGCTTAGATAACCTAGTGAGAGAGGTTCTAACCAATCCCTTATGATATGATTGTCAGTCTTTTGTGTTGTGTTAGCCATGTGGGTCCTTGATGGGTGACGAAGGCTTCAACTTGAACTTGCTGGGATATGAATGTGACTTCATTGTTTATGTTTTATAGGCAGTTCACATCCTCTAAAGCTGGGGTGCCTTATTGCTATCATATAAATGAGTTACAGCTGGTCCACCAGTGGTTGGTACAATATGAATGAGTTGTAGATTATCTACTAGGATGTGGTTATCATTCTTATGTTGTGATTGTTCTTGGTATGGGTCATGAGTTGATTTCACCTAAATTAAGGGGTTTTTGATAAGCTAAGAATATACAATATGTTGTAAAATTGATTTTTGGTTTGAATTTAGATTTTAGATTTGGTCTTGGAATTGAAAGATCATTCAGAATATCTATTGGATTGTGAATGATTTTTAAGCATATATGTGATTGATATATATATATATATATATAAGGAAACACATTTTGGTTTCGTGGCTAGTATGTGAATTATTGTAAGAAATGTGCTTTGATGTATATGCTGTCTATGGTTATGGGCATACCATTGGTTTGGCTTAGTAGACATTGCTTTTTTTTAAGGAGTTTAGTGGGGATGAGCAGCCCAAAAGACATGGTTAGTATGGGATAACCATAGTTAGTTTAGTGAATAGGCTAGCAGTGGAGTTTGCTTAGGGTCTTCAGTAGATATGAGGGTCCCTAAATCATACCTAGTATTGGACAGGTATGACTAAGTTGATCTAATTGCCTGTCTATGACATATATGTGTGGGTGTGTGGGTGTTTTGTGAAGTTCAGGAGCATTTTAGATATGAAAGATGTGAGTTTATTTCGATTTCTGAAGCGTGAACATGTTCTTATTTCACCTTCCCGGTGTTATATGCTATGTTCTGATTCTATGTGATATATGTGTGATGTAATTGTGTGTTAATCAGATAATGCGCAAAGTGTAACAATGGGAAAGTAAGGGTTATTCACTAGGCTTGAGGAGCTCATGACCTTATAATTTTTAAGGTTTTTCAAAGTTAAAGAAAATCATAGAAGCATTCATGAGGCTAGGTGTTAGACACACTTTTTAGAGAGTGAAGTTAGAACTGTAGACTTCATTATGTGTTAATGTTATGAACCATGTTTAGTAAATATGTTGTCCATGTATTTTATATGCACATGTGTTAGATTGTGTATGTTCTAAATATGTACAAAAATGCATGCTTTAGAATCACTTCCTTGAGTTTGACTAACTTCCAGTCATAGCTTTTGCTACGCTTGTCTTCTAATAGGTTAATTAAGGTTAAGAAGTTTAGATAGCCTTATGGGCATTCCTAATCGAACATCCATAGTGATGACGAGCCTTTACAGAAGCTCTTTTCAGAAGTCAATCTATAAAACTTAGGATTCATTTACTTTTGGATTATAAAAATGTTAAAGCTATATTTCACCCATATTTTCATACCCAAATCCCCCTTATCTCTACTTCTCACTTCTAATTTAGAGAATTTAGCCTGCTTTCCTTTAAAACTACTTAATTGATTCTATCTCTTTTGTTGGAAGTGATTTGGCTTTATGTTAGAGGTTTAAGGGCTAAATTGAGTAATGAGAGCTAAGAGAATGAGAGGAAGATGTACATCAAGCGCGACACTAAAGAAAAAGGGACAACATGGGCCACCATATCAAAATAGACATCCATGTGGAATGGTGAACCATGAAAATTTTCCTATTTGGGGTCAATTCCAAACAATCATGGGGTGTTGCACCATTCAGCACACCCATATCACCCCATACTGCAATTTAGGAAAGAGGTACAACATGGCATCTGGTGCTATATAGCATGGCCATGTTGCCTATGCAATTCCTTAAGTTGACTGCTATTCTCATTTTTAAAAGGGGCCCAGTATTTTTATTTGGAGGATATTTTCCCTAGACTTTTAATCGGGGTTCTAAGTACATTCTAGACATTAATACTTAGGAGGTCTTAAGATTATTATTATTGGATCAAGATTTTCGCTCTTTCAGATTTTTAATTCCTAAGCTTGCTTTCTCAATCTCTCTCTATCAGTCATTGTTTTAATTCTTTATTAGTTGTTAGTATGATCTCTTGTGATTAATATGTCATAATTTCCACCATGATTAGTAGCTAATCTCCTAACTTGCATTAGGATTAAGGCCAACTATGCCTAGTTGAATCATTATTTGGCCCTAAACCTTACTTATCTCATATTTGTGTTATTAAATTTTACTTCTCTTACCACGTGTTCAATGAATTACTTGTAAGAGCATTCATCTACTTCTATTAGGTTTTAGGAGAATGTTGAAAGACAAAACATTTACATAGCATGACTTAGTAGGCAGTTAGGATTTTGATATGGAAATAATTAGAATTCTAATTAGGATATGAGATTGTGAACCTTCTAATTCTTTGATTCTTAGCCCCATGAAATAGGCAACTATAGTTTTAGGATTAGTCTTTGACGGTTGAAAGATGGAGGGAATGAGATTAACTGATGGTCTATCCACTCATGTTACATGTTTTGGCAAGTTTGATGGGGTAAGTAATTGATTTACTAGCATAATTATATAAATAATTCGAACTTGGGTCTTTTGATCTTCTAATTCCTTCATATTCCTAGTTGTTATCATTTNCTTAGTTGGCCACTGAAACCTCCAAACTTGATTTGCTTAGCTTGAGTAGTTTAATGTAATTGAAAGCGACATCCTTGTCGGATCAACCCATACTCTTCAGTTGCTATCTACAGCTACGTTGTCTGATTATAGTTTTAACTATAATAAGTTTTTAGTGCCGCTGTTAGAGGACTTGTTCCTTTTAATATCATAACAAATTGGTATACTCTAGACTGGGCTTATTGATTTTCTTTTATGGGTATTAGTTCTTCTTTATTCTTGCTTGACATTGCTTATGCTTGATGTAATGCTTGTTTTGTATGCATAGGCGCAATCAAGGGAATCAAAACCTCATTCCTATTGACCCTGAGATTGAAGTAATAGTTCATAGGAAAAGGGTAGGACAAGGAGAAAGAATAAAGAATCTATAACGGCCAAAGAAGAGAAAAACATGGCATTGCGGGATTATGCAATCCCACAGGCATCCTCTATCGTTTCCTCCATCTTGAGGCCGGTAGTTAAGGGGCACAACTTCGAGCTCCAACGAACTCTTGCTAGGTTTGTAGAGAGGAATCAGTTTGGCAAGCACCCCTCAGAGAACATTACTATGTATTTTCCCAGGTTCCTCGTAAAATAAGGCACGATCAAGTTTAATTAGGTATCCAATTATGTAAGCTATGGTTGTTCCCATTTTCTTTGAAGGATAAGGCAAGTGATTGGTTACAGAACTATGGACCAACTCCTTCTCTACATTGGACAGTCCCTCGAAGGCTTTTTTCAGTAAGTATTTTCCCCCACAGTAAACTGCAAAGTTAAGAGTCAACATCACTTCTTTTACTCAGTGTGATGGAGAGTCTTTACATGAAGTGTAGGAGGGATTTAAGAACCTTCGGTCGTAATGTCATCACAATGGTGCTCCGGACTGGCTCTTGTTTAACATGTTCTACAAAGGGCTAGAATAGTCAGTGAAGATTTCAGTAGACGCTGCAATGGGAGGCGCTCTCATGGGAAGCTCTATAGAAGTGAAGAAGGCTTTATTAAAAGAGATAGCTTCTAATAATTATTAGTGTTAATCCATTAGCGTATAAACTTAATAGGGTTAGTGTTTCTGCTACTCCTGGCAACCCTTTTAGTTTTTCAGTTGGAGTACATGCTATAGGTGAGGCTTATGGTGTGCAGGGGCATGCATCTATTGACTGCTATAACAATTCTTCCACCATTAAGCATGCTAATGCCTTGCAGAGTTATAACCTACCACCACATAATAACCCCTACTATAACACCTCTAATTCTAGATGAAAGAATTACCCTAACCTTTCTTACAATAACTCTAACCCTCATTCCAAAAGTTTTATGCGGCCGCCTGGATTCTAGTACCGAGTCCCTTTAGCCACAACCCCAATCCCCTTGATAAAAGTCAGACCTGAATATTCTTATTGAGAAGTTTATTTAGACTCAGACAAATACTAATGAGAACCTTAGTGAGAATAGCATATTGATAAACTCTAGGTTGGACAACATGGTTTCTCATCAGAAGGTGATAGACATCCAAATTGCACAGATAGTTCAATAGGTTAGCTTTTTGTCCCGACCTCAGGGGTATCTACCGGGCCTGCCCGAATTAAATCGCAGGGGTCATATCAATCTAGTGTTTGTGAAAGGTGAGGAGTTAGTGGAGAGCCCCCTGATAGTAATTCAGGAGATAATTTCAGCTGCTAGTTCTGCAGGAACAGAGGGGACGAAGAGGGGAGAGAGCTAGGGTTCAAAGGATAAGCATGCTCAATCACCTCCAGCTTGATGCTACTAGCCACGTCTACTGTTCCGTCAGAGGAGGACACTATCTAAGTTTGAGCCCAGGTTTGTGAGATTCCCATATATGTTGAAAAG
>NCQT01067775.1:0-11108 GCA_002740465.1 Stenocereus thurberi
CTTACATCTGCTTATTTAGAAGCACAAAAGTGAGGTGTATTTTCATTCTCTTCTTTAAGTAAAGTGAGAGTTGAGTGTGTCCTAGCCTAGGGAGGCTTTGGACGTGTGTAATTCGTCTTGGGAAGACAATTACGCGAGTGTGTCTAAATCAAGGGGATGTTGGACGTAGGGTAACCTGTCTTAGGGAAGACGGTTACGTGTGTTACAAGTTGTAACGAGGTGTGTTACTATTGTAACGTGTTTAGCCCGTTTAGTGAAGTGTGTAAATTCTACAAGAGGTAGGTCGTGGTTTTTTCACCTTAGTTGGGCTAGAGGTATTTCCATATAAAAATCCCGTGTCCATTATTTCTTGTGTTTATTTCCGCTGAGTTTTCGCTTCTGGACATATCAGGAACAGTCTGTGCAAATAGGGTCTAAGCTTGTTTCCCAGAAAACTGCGAAAACTTGACAACACAATTCACTCCCCCTCTTGTATTCGTGTACTCTCAATTCTAACAATTTTCCATAAATTTGATATCTTTTGATAATTATTTGTTGCTTTTAGTTAATTTGTTTAAGTTGTCAATTTTTATTTTTCAATTATTAGCTTTGATATAAATTTCGGTTACCCCCTCCAAAAGAATAGTTTTTTGGAGTGTCTTGTTAATTTTAGATTAGTTAGACTTTGATTTTTAGAGTGGTTATAATTTTCAGATTTGATTTATATTCTGTTTTACCGTTTAATCACTAGTTTGTTAGAAATTAGGCTAAAATAGTTTTGTTTGTTTTTTTTTTAGTTTTTAATCCATCCTAGGGTTTATATATTGTCCTAATCTGCTTATATTTAGTTTCAGAATTTTTGGAAATTATTTGATGATTTTTCAGAATTATTTCGTGAATTAGATATGTGCATGTTTTTTTTTCAATAAATCTGAATATTGTGTTTTTAATATTGATTTCACGGCTTTTTAGGTATTATTGAGTCCAAAAAATTATGTCCTTAAATTTGAGTAATTTTGTTAATTAATTTCATATTTATATTAGTGCAGTTTATTTATTTTCTAATTTTAGATTTAATTTTCTGTTTTATTATTCTGCAGTAGTTTTCTGTTTTAATTTTTCTAAAATTAATTAGATATGATTATGGAGTTATAAGCTTGCAAACTTGAAGAATATTAGTTTAGGTTACTGTTTGTGATTTTTAATATTAATTTTCTGTTTGTTATTTTTTTGTTTTCATTTTTAGTTGAAGATTGAGTTATTATTCTGTTTTTATTTTTCTAGATTATTTAGGATAACTATTTGCTGTTTTATTTTCAGAATTAAATCTAGAATATTTAGGAGTAACATTGAGTATTTTTCCAAATTTTTATTTGTTAGATTTGATTTATTTTAGAAATACAAAGAGAAGAAACAATAAATTGGATTACTAAAATTATTTAGGGTTAAATTAGCTTTTTGATATAATCTTTCCTCGTGGATTCGATCCCTACTCCCCTATGCTATATCCTTATTTATATCTAGAGTAGTGGTAAATTTATAGCTCTACGACAACTTTACATGTACCAATGGAAAGGGGTAGGGAAATAATCATGGCTGGAAGTAAGGAAAGGAACAATGGTGGCAAGACTGCCACATTTGAAGAGAATAACACTGTAGAGTTTCCTGTAATTTTCCCCCCTAAGCTCCCTAACCCAGGTAGTTTTTATATCCCCTGCATTGTGGGAAAGTGGAAGTTGAGAGAGCTTTATGTGATCTAGGTGTAAGCGTTAGTACCATGCCATATTCTTTGTTTCATAAGCTTCGCCTAAGACCTTTATTAGCCGCACCCTGTTCACTACAGTTAGCTGATGGTTCTGAGATGCAACCCATAGGTAGATTGGACTATGTGTCAGTCAACATAAGAGATATTTGGGTATTGGAAGACTTTATTATAGTATATATGCCTGAGACCGATGGTGCTCAAATTATCCTAGGTCGGCCCATTTTAGCTACAGCTGGTTGCCATGTTGATGTAAGAAAAGGATGGATTACATTTAAGGTATAAGGGCGCTATGCTATGTTTTGTCATACGAAGGAAGACGTGGTTTCCCCTAGTTTTTCTTTATTAGATGCATTATTCCGTTCCTCTAAGATTGATATGGAGGATGTCTTAAATTGTGACGATCCTCTTGATTATAACTGGATTTCTTATGAGGACCCTGACCAATGTTATGTTAAGGTGAAATTTCCTGCTCCTATACCACCTAACATGCCCGAGGTCAAGGTCCCTATGCCTAACAAGTGTTCCATGAGCAACTATCGTAGACCCCCTATGGAAGGATTTGATGCAGATTTTGATTTAGGGGTTGAACAAGTTGATAGTGACCCTCCTAATAAGGCACAAGTGCACTTTGTTTTGTACGCAGATAATGCACTTTGGCACCATATCATGAAAACACAGGACCTTCAACCCAAACTTTTGGGGTGGTACCTTCGACTAAAGAAATTTGACTTTGTGGTCCGAGATAAAGTCATCAATATCCATACACTATCTGATCCAGGCCAAGCATAGAAGAAGGTTCAAGCTCTTGACCTTAAAAGAGCGCTTCTCGGGAGGTAACCAAAGTTCTTTTTCCTTTTTCTTTTTGTTAGCTTTTATTTTTTGCTATTTTTGTAGCTTGCCAAAAGAAAAACAAAAAAAAACACAAAAATATATGAATAAAATGTTAACCACGCTAGACTCCCAGAACCATGGTCGTGGGGTGCCACCTAGGAAATCGGAAAAAAAAAGAACCAGCAGACACCATGGTCAGACCATGGTGAATCCCACTGTCCGTGGTTTACTGCTACGGCCCGCGGTCTAGGTTTTTGACCGCGGTGCTGACTCACCTCCCTCACACTTCATTTTCAACCTCTCGACACTCTCTCTTTACCTCCATTTTCTCTCTCTAAATTCTCCATACCTCACACCTTCAATCTTCTTCATTTCTTCGCCATTTTCATTCAATTTCACCCAAAATCATCCCCTTTCACTCAATCTTTCATCTTTCTCCATAGATTCCATCTCTTTCTTCTTATTTTTCTTCAAACTCATCTCATCCATTATACCCATTTTTTTTTCTTTCATCTTTTTCTTGTTCCTTTTACTAAATTTCTTCATTTTCTTCTTCAAATTTTCTTATTTAGGTTTTAGATTTGGTTTTTATTTTTTTTTTTCCAACAATGGCACCAACTAAGAGACAAAGGAGCACCAAGGAGGTTGGATTTTCAAGTCGAACACCACCTCAACCTCAAAGGGCATCTTGAACCACGTGTACTAGAGGTAACATTCCTCACCTGCTTGGTTTGGCCCATGAAGATCATGTTGCTATGTACAATTGCTTGAATGAACATATAGTTGTAGCAAATAGATATTATGATGAAGATTTTTTAGCCCGGTTGGAAATGTTGGATGATATTAGATGGCTGTTTGCAAAAGGTGGTATAGGAGAGTTTGTGGAAATCAAAGAGCATACATATCGGGACCTGACCCTAGAATTCTTAAGTACACTCCATGTTGAGGTCACTAGATGCCTCAATGTCAAGCCGGATATATATAATTTTATGTGCAGGGACAATTTTATAAACTGAACTTAGGTACCTTCAACAGTATTTTCGGTTTTCCACCTAGCATGGATTTATCAAACCGCCAAGTCCTCCACGAATTTAACTCGAATGCATTTTGGGTTGAACTTTCGGGGAGTGTTAGGTACAGCATTAGTTCGTAAAAATGCACACATATTAGAAACCCTTGCATTAGGGTAGCTCAACGCATTTTGGCTTATTCCCTTTTGCTCAGGATGATAGTCTGAATGTCCTGAGACTATCTGAGTTATACTTTTGGTCATGTATGCTTGATGGAGTCCAGTTCGACCCAGGTTCCTTTTTAGCTAGGTAATTGCATAGTGCTGCTGTTAGCACTAAAGGTAGAATAGTCATAGGTGAGATTGTGGCTACTATTGCTAGATTTTTGGGAGTTGAGCCCAACCCTGTGGATAGAGTTTCCGGGTCTGAGTAGCTTGATCAAGCTTTTTTTGAGATTATGAACTTTTTTAAAGTTGAGGCTGGCTGTTTATGTTGGATTTACCCCGAGGATCGGCTTTTGCTGCTTCCCAATGTTGATCGAACCACTCTACTTCACCAGGCTAATCTTTATTGGGTACTTGGTGATGAGGAGGTTGTTCAACCCGTACCCCATCATCCAGCCGCTCATTCTAGTCAAGTCAGACCTAGGTCTTCTTCTCAACCACCCTCTCTTGACTATTCTGACCTCTACGACACCCGTATATCCATTCAGGAGGAGCAAGTTTCCCTCTAAGCATTTGTTACTTCTGAGAACGCTGCTATTCGGGACTTTCTCCAACAGTGCCACGATGAGTTTGGTGGGTGTTTACTTCCCAGACACAATATTTCCAATACTATAGGGCATGTTTAGAAATCTAGCGTGATTGGCATATCTCTTATGGCCGACCACCCCATCCTCCACCACTGCTACCTTTCTGATTGCTCTGTGTTGCTCCCCTTGCCTTTTTCTATTCTGCACCCATATTGAGGGCAATGTGTGATTCAAGCATTGGGGAGTTAGTCTTTATATTTGGCGTCTAATGCCTCTTTTTGATTTAGTGTGATTCTGCTTTGTATATATAGTTAGTGGTAGTTTTTGTAGTTTTTGATTTAATATTTAGTTTTGTTTAATAGTGCATTTAGTTTTCTATTTTATTCTAGGTTGCATTTTAGTTTTTATCTATTTTTTTTTCTTTTTTAGTCTCTTTATATTTTTAATTTGTATTGTTATTAGGATCATGCATAAAAACAATAACCAAAAAAAAAAACACAAAACAAAAATTAAAAGAGAAAAAATCCTCCAATGATGATCTTTCTAGATTTGGTAGACTTCTATGGTTTAGTTTGATCCTTAGATTCACCCGAATTGTGTATAACATGTTTGCGAATGAGTTTTTGAAATGATCTTCATGTTTTGACCACATGTTGGATGCGAGTTGATTTATCCCATGAGTCTTTACATGATTTCTGGCATAACTAGTGAGCTAGTTTTGACCTTGGTAAATGGCCCATGAGATTTTGAGCTTTTAAAGGCTATTCATCATTTTAGTCTCATGTTTCTTTCATGTGTGACTCTTCCTTGACATCATTTCTCTAGAACTTGCTTTGATTCTCATTCAAGATCACATTCGCATATACATTTTGACAATTAGGCAATTTGTTTTTGATGTGTTGAACCCCCATGGCCAAATAGCCACCTCTGTTGTGTATTGTGTCCCTTGCTAGCCCCTTTGAGCCTATATCTATTTTTCTTCATTCAAACCTCTTGTTATAACTCATGGCTAAATACTTGTCTTACCTTTAAGCCAAGACTAGAGAAGTGTTTCATTCTTTTGCATTATAGGGCACTAATAAGGTGGATTGTTATCTTTTAGTGAATTTTGACTGTTTGGTGAAGGGATGTGAGATTTTGATAAATCCCTTGTCTTATTGTGCAAAGTTCGGCAAAGAGTTAAAATTTAAGGTTCGTTATAGATCTCTTCTTGGCTATTCTTTTTCAAAAAAAAAAGGAAGAAATGATCGTGGGGAAAAAAAAAACAAACAACCAAAAACAAACAAAAGAAAAAAAAAACAACATAAAAAAAATGAAAGAAAGTGTTAGTCTTATTGGGATTGTAAGATATTTGTCACTTTTGACTCTTTCTCTTTTCAATTTGGGATTTATTTTGTTGATAAATAGTAATGGTTCAAGAAGGATGTAGTATGATGCATTGAAATTGCTTAGATCTTAGTCTTTGGCTTCTAGTTCTTTGTTCCCCTCTTACCTTTATCCATGGCCCTGTTACAATCCTATAAAAGTCCTTATGATTGTCTAGTGATTTTGCATTTTACTGATGACGAATTTGAGAGACTTTTCAAGCTTATGGTAGATTTGAGTCTAAGGAATAAGAATTGAGAGAATCTTTATTATTGTTAAACATATGAGTGATGAGAGCCACATAGCTATAGTGAGGTTTTACCAGCCTTGCTAGCCTTACTTGTTTCATACGCTGGCATGAGTGTATTTGACGATTTGGGAAGATTGGTTCAAGTTTGATATTGTGGTCTATCAAAAAGGTTTTCGCAAATTTCATTACCCAATCTGTTTATTAATGATTTTTATATCTTTTTAGGCTACCTTTGGGTCAACTTTGCCAGTTGAATGTTGCCTATGTCTACCCTAAGGAGGTTGCGTATAATTTTATTTTTAGCATTGCTTGAGCATAAGCAATAGTGCAAGCATGGGAAAGTTTGATAAATGCTTAATGTATACATCATTTTAAGGCTATTTTGTGTCAATTTTTGGGAGAATTATATGCTTAATGTTATTATTTATACTCTCATTCTCGATTTATGCTTGGGTATAGTTGTTTGATATGTCTTGCAAGATTTTAAGCCTTTTTATCCAACATTTGATCATAAATAGATGTATTTTGACCTCCGCCATGAACACCCATGAGTTGCTACGCCCCAGAGCAAGAATAGAGCAAAAAGCCAGTTCCAACTCAGACCACGGTTGGACCATGGTATCTACCATGGACCATAGTGAGCATGAAACTGCTGCGTCTTCGTCTTCCTTTAACTGTATGGCTGAGATCAATTGAGCCCCTCTACAAAAGGCCCTGTTCTGCAGCAGTAGAAGAAGAACACACAAGCATAGAGTTAGCATAGATTAGAGCCTTAGCATAGTTTTCTTCTCAAATTTTGTTTTTTTTTTTTAAGATTTCTAGTTTGATTTTAGTTTTTGTGAGAAATCTTGAGTGTGTGTGTTTGGTTTTGCCCTTGGTTGAAGGCAATCTCAGTCGAACCTTTCTCTCAGATTTCGCCGGATTGTTGGTTAGTTTGTTTCATTCTTAATCATGTGTAAGTAGTTTACTTTTTGTTTAGGGATTTAGTAGTTTATGAAAGTGTAGTTGAATCATGTTTTGATTTGTAGAATTGTGCTTATTTTCATGATTGGTTTGATTTTGTTTATCAAGTAATTGTATTGTTATGAGTGAATTTTTGGTCAAAATTTGCTGGCTTACTTAAAATAATCAAATGAAAAACTGAAAGGTGACATCTGGTCATTGGACTACTTGATTAAACCTAACGTGGAGTCATCTCGAAAGTGAGATTTGCATGTTAGGAGAACTAAATAGTAATCGAAGATATTTAACTTGGATTAAGACAAATTAGTTCGAAAGAACGACTTTTGCTTAGTTTAGGAAAATTTGATTGATTTCGAAAGAATAGATCAAATTTCTGGATAGATTGCAATTCCACAAGATTAACTTATTAGAGAAAAAGCACATGATTGTCATTTTAATCCAATACCCCTTCATAACTACGAGAATTACTAGACATATTTTTTCTTCGATTGATTCAGAATAGTGAATTAGAAGTTGTTAAATTGAACCCTTTGGATTAGAATTTTATTTAGCACATTCTGACAGATAAGACTCAATAAATTACATTAGTTTTTGAGGAACAATATCTTTATCTATACTACGGTACCCGTGCGTTTGTGGTAGTTGATCAGTTTGAAAGCAGGTTGGAATGTTTTAGAGCATTTTAGAGTGATTTTCTATAGTTTTGTGCAATAATATTTTATTTCAGTAATACTAACTTTCATCCAAAAAATTATGCAATGGATGAGTTGAACATGATTGCAATTATTATTATTAGGGATGGCAATGGACTGGTTCTAGATCGAGTCCGCCAAGATCTAAATCCAGATCCATTTTTTAGACCTGGATCCAGATCTGATCCAAAGTTACAAGATCTATAAAATTTGGATCCAAACCCAGATCCTCTGGATCTAAAGGGTCTAGTGGGGCCTTAAATGGTCATGCTACTTTGAGTCTCTATTTTTTTTACTTTTTGTTTTTCTCGAGAAAACAAAAGTGCACTGATAAAATTTTGTCATATAATTGATTTTTCCGCCATAATACATAACAAAATATTGAATTATCGAAATGAATAATATACTATCAATTTTGTTGTTGTGACATTGTACAGTGAACAAATTTTATTTGCTATTATAAGAGAAATCATGCAATTTAGGGTATTTAGATATTGATTTGACACTAAACTTAATGAGGTCTACATGCTTTTGATTCTTATAGGGCAATTACATTAGGTATCCCACCACAAAAATGCATAGACATAAGTAACCATAACAAAATGCAACAAATATCAAATTCCATTCAGAATTTTAGATATTGGTTTGTTTTTTATTAGGGTTTGAGATTTCATCCTCTGTAACCCATGTCTATTAGATATATGGTGGNNNAGTATGTGGATGAGGATGCAGAACAGGAACATAGCTCTATGAAATAACTGACGAGTTTGGATGGGGGCATTGGAAAATGGACATAAGTGCCGGACAATAGGCAATATGTAAACAGGTAACGCCGAGATGAGGGTAGCATGGCAAGTTCTGACGAAACCATGACGAACAAGATTGAAGGGTTGCTGGGAAGAGGGAGGAGGCTGGCGTGAAGGTCCTAGACTCTGGAGAACGAGGATCGAAGGAGATAGGGTGGAGACGTGAAGTGGTCGACACCGGAGGAGACGAGGTTGCGAGAGCAGAAGAGTGAGGAAGAGAGGCGCGACTGAGAGGAGTGAGAAATGAGAAATTTGAGACCAAAACTGAAAACCTTAACGCCTATGCTATACGAATAGTGAAAAAAACTAAAATCAAACAAGTCTGTATATGGGTCAAGGGTTGGGTCTGGTTCTCAAAGTCTCAGGTCCAAATCCAGATCCGACCCAGATCCAATGGGACCTGGATTCTTTAAAAATTCAATGAGTCCAAATTTTCTAGATCCAGATCCTTAAAATGGATCGGGTCTGATGGATCTGAATCGAGTCCAAAATCCACTGCGATCCCTAATTATTGTGCAAATTATAATATTTTTCAAATATTGAGAAAGAGTAATAACAATTTGCAGTCAGATAATCCGTTTAGCTTAAAAAAAAAGTCATATATAGAAATTTAGTGGTTGTTTATTGATGAAATCATATCAATCATTATATTCCTACATTCATTTTATTACTGTTTGTTTTGTAACAACCTAACGTTGGGTATCATTGGTTCATTACAATATTCGGTGGTCTGGGGAAAATTGATATTCCTTATTCATGCATTTGGCCAAAGTTGTGTAACGTGTAGCACGATATCATTATACCAACTTCTTGTTTTCTAGTAAATAGAGGTATTCCGTCCGCCAATATCTTGCACATGTTTTTTTAACACTCCAAACATTCTTTCAATTGTCGACCATAGCGAAGAGTGTACAAATTGAAATTATCTTTGTACTGAGTAGGTGACCTGTATTTTCCAATTGACTTTGTTTTTAATTTTAAAATGAAAGGCAATAAAGTAAATCTCACATCAGTTGAGATTAATTGATTAATTTAACATTAATAATTTATTTTTAATAATAGTTTCAGAATTATGCCTACATTGTTCTCTTTTTCTTAATTGGTTATTAATATTGTTATAAAAATAATTAGTTTTAAAAATTATTATTTTTTACTTAGATCGATCAAGATTAATTTGTCGTTCATGCGAGAAAGTTTATATTTTTTTTCTGGTGGTTTGGATTGGCTTCGAGCGGATCGCAATGGTTGAAAGGTAGTTTAAGTAGATTGGAGCATATTGGAACATATATAACTAGCAGTTTGCAAGTTTGAATCAATTGGTGCATAATTAGAATTGATTAACTAGAGCAGATTGTAGCAGAGTAGAGCATGCTTGACTAGCATTTAGCAGCTTAGAGTAAGGTGGAGCACATTGAAGTAGGATAGAATAGATAGTACATTTAATATGTCGTAACGAACTTAACCTAAAAAATTAAAAATAGAGACTTCAAGTTAATTTAAATTTACATAAAGTAAAGGGTGCTGGCGTGCATTTTTGACATTCAAAGACATAACCTAGGTCCCCCCCTCTTGATTAATGATTGCATATATAGTTTCTGTTGCCAAGAGGGGGGACGTAACAACCCTACCCTTAAGGCTAGAAGCATTAGTGATTTCTTAGAATTCTGGAATGAAACGAATAGAGTTTGTCTAAAAGTTGACTAGATCCTAGGCTTAAAGCCTTACATTAGGTCCCTGTAATGAACAAGAGTATGAAAGACATGTCCACAAGCACAACGGCTACAGGTCGAAGATCATAACTCTATGGGTCACACACCCAGAGTACACCAAGCACAACGTTTAATAATAAAGAAGGAAACAAGAGATACAATTCAACGGATCAAATGTCTAGAGCGTTGGGGTTTACATCCCAAAAACAACAAACTTTTACTAAAACGACGACTGACTAATCAGATGGTTGGCTCATATGGCCATTTAGAGCAACTGTTATTCAATATGCATTACATGAAGTTTAGCAATTAACTTACATATACTCAAAAACTTAATGATACATCATAATACTTTATTAACTCATATTTACCTATGTACAAGACATATAATCTCTTTTTCCAAAGCAAGAAAGGAGACTCTACTTTGGCTTAAATGAACAGACTTCCACCTGCCATCTCAAGGACCTGGGGAAAAAGAGACTAGAGAGGAGATGAGCTACCATACGCTCAGTGAATGATTCTCAACCCCAAGAAAACAAAATAGTTGCACATAATACATTAGGTAGCATTTACACACAATTTGATATATAATATCATATAATAATCATGTAGGATCTCCCATATTCGTTATTACCTCAATAACCTTTCAGATTCGATGGTATCCCTACCGTCCTTCTATTTCACGCACAAGAGTACTCAACTAGCCTAAACTATGTCTCTTGTAACTTAGTAGTGACAGTTACTTGCTTAACATCACATAATAGGCATATTAGACTCAAAAGCAAACTGACTCATGCACAAATTTAAGTATTGAGGACAGTAGAGCATTCAATTCACACATCAGCATATATCATCTTGGAGTTCAATTAAAATCACCATGTGCGATGCTATTAGTAAGAAACTAGGATTGACGCATGAAAGACAAGGACCATTGCTTAAACCAAAGAGAGTCTTTATAAAACAGTCACTGACAAATAATTTGGAATT
>NCQT01067782.1:0-10290 GCA_002740465.1 Stenocereus thurberi
TATATATATATATATATGTATATATATGTATATAGATATGTATATATATATGTGTGTGTGTGTATATATATATATATGTATGTATGTGTGTATATATATGTATGTATATGTATATGTATATATATATACATACATACATACAGACATACATACATATATATGTATATATATTTATGTATATATATGTATCTATTTGCTAGTTTTTGTGGCTTTTTTTGCCATTTTTTTGATTTTCTATCTGAGGAGTATCCACCATGCTGGCTGCATGGGTTAAAGGTGATAGAGGCTCGCATAGTGGGATTATGCAGAATAGTGGACTTAATCTAATGTCCACAAGGAGTAAGGAAACTAATCTGAGTATGATTAGAACAATATTTCTTGAATCGTTCGAGGAAATCTACTCCTAGAAGGATGTTATAGGTGGCATCCTTTGGGGCTTGGACAACTACTGTTGGAAGGGGCATAATTTTATGCGTTTGCTGCGGTAGTATCGTGTATGGTGATAAATTGGCCAAATACGGCTTTGGTTAATCTGGTAATTTGTCCAGATGGGACGACAGCCTGGAGAGGTTTTTGGAGGTCTTTCCAGTATCTTTCTGGATAGGAATTAGCTAAAGCCATTATGACATCGGACCCAGTGTCAATCATAGCATGAAATCATTCAGGCTTATGATGCCTGTAGACTAATTCAACCTGGACGTAAGGAACCCTAATCAATGATTCTAATGGCTTGAATTAGTGTACCATTGAGTTTAATGGTCAGCACTTGTTCGGTTATCGGATGAGTGGTTTCAGCCAGGAATCTCATTCCTAATAAAAGATCAGCCTTTGTGGTGAACGGTTCTGGTTCAATGTGAATAATTCTCTCGGTAGAGCTAAAGAGAATTGGAACATAAGTGAGTTTATGTTCTTGGATCTGAGGATGCAGATCATGGCCTGCATAGTTATGTTGTATGGCTAGGTTAATCCATATCAATTCATCACGCCATTTAGTGATGTAGATTTTTGTGACTAGCTGATAATTGGCTAGGCTAGGGACCGTCACCCGTTCGATCGGGTGTAAGCGAAGGGTTGTTCCATTGACTGAATATGGTCGAGGGAAACTAAGTCTCCTGTCTAGAAGAGGTTTCTTCTGGATATCAATTTCCCATACTGGTTCTAGCTTGGGGATGAATGATCGTGATATATATTGAACTTCACAAACGTCAGAAAAGATATCATCAATCTGAATTTCATCTTTGTCAAGAAATCGATCAACCATATGAGAGTTACTTAACATGTAACTAATGATTGTGTAGATGGTAAAGGGTGAATGGTGTAGACTGTCTAATAAATTAGTCCTACTAAAATTATAACAAAGATTTAGAGCACGATTTGTGTCTAGGTCTCTGATGGGGATAACATAACCAGAGTAAGTGGTAAATCCTATGTTCTGGTACATTAGATTACCTCTAAGAATCCTGATTAAGGCTTCGGCTCTATTGGCTATGCGATTATGCATGTGTTATAGTGATGGGGGTGTCTAGTCCTTTTTGGAAACTAGCTTTCAAATGAATGCGTACTGCACCAAAATGAATATAACCGATTTTAGACCGATATTTCTCTGGCAATTCTCGAATTTTGCGTCTAACCTGTTTGAAGGTGACGAGGGGTAATTCGACTTGGCCTGCAGCAACATTTCGAGGAATAGGCTGTTCCTGTATGTTAGTGCCGAAATATTGGATATTCTTTCTTCTAAACATATCTAAGAAGGTTTTTCTAAATCCTTCGTGAGGGCTTATTTTCACGTTTTTAGACATGATTTTTTGATATTTCTTCTTATCAAAAAGTATTTCTTTTGAATACGTACCTGAGGATTCGGCTTCTTCATGTTGTTCATAAGCTTCCGTCTGATTCATCGTCAGATGAGCTGCTTAAATAAGTTATGATGAGGATCTCGTCTTCTGATTCAATGTCAGAATATGGCACTTCCTCGTACCCTGAAATCTGTTCAAATAATTCGTTAGAATATATTCCTGCAAAATTTATTTGCTTGGGGCGTTCGTTAGCAAAATGTCCTTTTTCATTACAGTTCCAACACCTACAGTAGTTCTTCTAAATTTGTTTTGAAGCAGGTTTGGTGTCCGCCTTCTTTTCTTTTTTATTCTTCTTTTTGAAGAATTTTTTCTTCTTTTTGAAGGGTTTAGACGATTTTTTAATCTTCTTTCCTTGCTTCTTTTTAGCTTTGAACTTCGTGTTCTTCTTTGGCTTGTCTGTGTAACAACCAAATTTACTAGGAAAGTACATTTGGTCTTTGCACTTCCACTTCTTTTCATCCTTTTGAAATCGTTTTCTTTTGAATGCCTTTTCACACTCGTATGCTAGTGTGATTCTTCCAAATTAGATACGCGCTCCTAACGTATCTGTCCTTTCAGGTCTGTCTGTGGCCTTCCACTTGCTGAAAATCAAGTCACTCCATGGATATGGCAATTTAGTGAAAAACATATCGTTATGGAAATTTAACGAATTTTGGGTAGCTGATGATACTTCAACTTTGTAATAATATTTTTCAAATTCGCAAACATATGTATCAAAGTAATTGATGTCACATATTTGTAAATTATAAAGCATTGTAAGATACTTTTGCTTTTTTATTCGCTTTTCTGTTAAGCGATGTTGACGTAGTCTTCGCCAAGAAATTCTCGTTGAATTTCATTCTCAATTGTATTGAGGATGGTTTTTGCATCATTCGTAGTTGTACCTCCTAGGTACCCACCTTTGGTTTCTTCTGGTAAGGCTGTGAACCAATCGACAACTTTTCCACTTAAAGTTAATAGAATAAAGGTTTTTAAGGAATCACCTTCCATTCGGGTTACTCCTTGATAGATGAGCAGTGCTTTCACCCATTCTTTAATCACTTCATCAGTGTTTGATACGCAATTGATGTTTAACACTACTCCTGCATTTGTTAGTTGATATGCATGTCCAGGATGGGGAAATAAGTGCCTTCCTCCTATTCTTCTACTTCTAGAAGTTTCATGTCTATACCTGTAACGTTGAGATTCCTCATCATCACTGCTAGCCATGTGGCTATCATAATTAGTCTGTGTTTCGGGGTACGCTTCTAGCATTCCACTTCCAGCTGTTGCTGAGTCTTGTACAACTAGAGGCTGTTGTGATGATTCTCCTGATGCTTCCATATTGCACTGTTGTTGGAATTTATTAATTCTTTCTAGAATCTCATCTTCTTCATCAGAATTAGCTTGGTCATACTTTTTTTCTAACTCTTCTAGTAAGTAGAAGGTCCTTATCATGTTGCTGATTGATGGGTAACCTGGTTGGGTAGGTTCACACGTTGGATTAAAGTGTATTCTTCGACACACTATTGTTTGTTCGTCTTTTGGTTTCATTTTTTCTAAAACCAATTTCTGAACTTCTCCTAATCCCTCATAGATGCTATCCAATTTGCGGATCTTTTTCCAAAG
Source organism: Stenocereus thurberi (assembly GCA_002740465.1). Taxonomy (NCBI): domain Eukaryota; kingdom Viridiplantae; phylum Streptophyta; class Magnoliopsida; order Caryophyllales; family Cactaceae; genus Stenocereus; species Stenocereus thurberi. The sequence goes on from NCQT01067782.1 coordinate 3,465, forward strand.
TTCTTTAAACATTTGAGCTACTCGGTGCGGAATGATTTTTAGAGTTTTTAGTCTTTCTTCGATTAATAAATGTCTGAAATTTATGATCGTAATTATGGTTGTGCTTTCTAAGAGCATTATCTAAAGCTCCTAAGCTTCTTTGATCTCTTCTAAGAGAGTCTTCTGAAAATTTAAAGTATTAATATGATGCAATTCTTCATGTTCTAAAATGCTACTAGGCTAGGAATAACAATTTCTCCGTCGACTAAGACAAGAGGTGCATCAAACATTTCATCATTGAGAGCTTCTCTTCCTCTCTGACTTATTTTGATAAGGGTCTCCTTGACCTGAATTAAGAACTCAGTGTTCTCTTGTTCAATAAGACATCTATCTAAGGCTCGTTCAACTATTTGCTTAGCATATTTCTGCTCAGGACTATAAGGATTCATGTCTTAGATCTAGGTTTCAAGAATTGAAAAGAATCATTATTAACATTATTACATGTATCAATAAAATAATTAGTAAAAGTCTATCTGTATCCAGAATAGCATTCATCATAGAAACGATCAATACCTTACTGGGTAGTTGCCTGTTCGCCTACAAACCACTCATTCAACGGCTACTTATGGCTGGACCAAAAGTACTCCAATTCTTCTCCCAATAAGAAAGATATTGTAGACACAGATAGAGAAGAACTAATGAATTTTATTGATATTGATAATAATCTTATAATGATCTTCTCGATCACTCTACTCCCTAAGGGAGTACTCACTCTCTAAGCACGATCAGTTTCTCTCTCTATTTTCTGATCTTCTAGCAATTGCTGAAGCTTCTCTTATATAGACCTCCAAGCTCAATATATCACATCTACTTTATTACAAATGTACATAGTGTAATTTCTTTACAGTAGTAGAGGCTGCTTTTTAGATAATGCAGCATCTTTATCACTATGGATAGTGGAGCCTGCTTTTTACTATAGCAGATGCTTTTCGTATAATAATTCATCTGCTTTTTTTGCAGCTTCATTTTTGTCGTTGATGGTGGCAATAATTGAGGTTGCTTTTTATCCTCGAGATTCTCCTTTTGCTACTGGAGGGTCCAACACAATACGGAGTGGACAAATACAACATCCAGGTGTTTTCATTTCGTGAATTAATCCACAAAGCTGGACGCATGTGAGGTGGCTTCGTGGCACTCTACACGACGTGATAAGGCTGATTCTTGCACTTATCTTATTGACTGTGTCGTACTTTAGTGAGCAATTTTCTTCAGCAAAAATGAAAATGTTGCTGGGGGAATTGTAGAGGAAACCTTTATAGGTTTCTTGAATATGCTGCAGTTTCTTGAGAATGACGGTGAAACCTGCTGCTCGTCGTCTACAAATCCATCCTTCGTGAATTTCAGGTGGATCAAGGACTTTGTTCTTATTGAACTTGATGCTGGCTTTGTTAGGGTTGCAAAGCTGAACTATTACCTATCCTAGGACTGGTACTGGATGGACTTCTGGATTGGCAGATAATAGCTTTAGAACCACCATATCTGACCTTAAACTCTTACGGAATTTCTTAACTGCTTCGATAATGGACTTATACATTCCAAGGATCTCGCGATTTCCTGGTGAGCTAGTGATGCTCCCACAGTAACCATAGATTACTGCTCTGGTGACTTCATCTTCGTCACTTCCTGCAAGAAAATGAATTCTAGGATATATCCTAGAAGTATCAATTAATTGACTGTTAGTGCTTTGGGCTGAATATGCCCAATTCGTATAGGAACTGCATTGTTCCAATGTCAAAGCCTTTGTCATTGTTCGCTCTTGCAAAGGCTTATATGCCTTGGGGACGATGACAGTAAAGTCATCTTCCTCTATTTCAGATGTCTCAGCGGACTCCTGAGCCTTTCCTTTCGTTTGGAAAGTAGGCTGGGATGTGCCTTCTGTTGATAAGAAACAGACTTCTTTTTGGAGAGTTTTTGCCCTTTGGCATGCCTGAAGAAACTGCTAAGAAAATCAGCAAGATGATTATTCTTACCTTTAATATGCTCAATATGAAATTGATATTCTTGAAAGTACTGCTGCCACCTGTGTCGACATTTATATTTGAGGGTATATGGAAGCTTATTAAAAATATAAGCTTTAACATTAGCATTGTCAGTGCAAACAAGGAATCTAATTGGTAAAATAAAGAAATGAAACTTTGCAAAGCTTCGTTTTAAGGCTAATAATTCCTTTTCATTACTATGGTGGTTAATCTCGATGGGCTTGAAACTACCATTCGCATACCTACAGATATGCTCTTTAGCATCAACCTTCTTTGCTTTGAGGACTCCTCCCCAGTATTGGTCTGATGCATCCGTTTCAACGATAAGTTGATCTCCTTCTTCGGGTATTGTGAGTTTGGCCAACTGAACACACAACTTTTTAAGTTGCTGTACTAGACTAGTATGATAGTCTTGCCATTGCTGATTCATTCTCTTTTTCAGCAGATCTTGTAACGGTCCTCTTAACCATGCTAGGTTAGGGATGAAATCACTAATGTAGTTAATACATCCTAAAAATCTTTCTACCTATTTTCGATCGACTAATTTATCAGGGAAATCTGTAATTTTTTGCATTTCAATACCACGATGATCTATTTTAAGACCTAAGAACTCAATTTGTTCTTTGGTAGTTTCAGCTTTCTTTGCAGATAAAATCAAGCCATGATTACGACTTTTTTGTATAAACTTCATCAAATGCATAGCATGATCTGCAATATTAGATGAAAATATAAGAATATCATCAACATATACTAGACAGAAGTCTGAATATTCATTGAAAATATTATCCATTCTTCGTTAGAAGATTTGGGTGGCATTTTTTAATCCCATGGGCATGACATTCCAAACGTACTGACCTTGAGGCATACTGAATGCTGTTAATGGTTTAGCAGATTCTTTCAGCTTGATCTGATAAAAACATGACTTACAGTCAAATTTTAAAAACCATTTTTTGTTAAGGGTTTTGTTAATGAGGAGTTCCTTATTAGGGAGGAAGTAACCGCCAAAGATGGTTAGTTCATTAAGCCTTTTATAATTTATAACCATGTGCGGCTTACCTCATTTTTGTTCAGAATGGTCGTTAACCATGAATGCTGGGCTATTGTGAGGACTTTTTTTGTCTTCAGTACTCTTATAGGTTAGTTGTTTTTCTTCGAGTTCTCGAAGTTGGATTCTGAATTCTTGTTTGTCAGTCTGGTTATACCTCATAGGTTTGACTCGAACAATAGACAGGGCTTTTTTTTGAGCTGTATGTCTGCATAGGACTTATCTTTGTCCCAATATTTCAAGGATTGTCATCAAAATTTTGTTAAAGCAGGGCTTTTACTTCTTCTTCAAAACGGAATTCCAATGCTTGTTGAGTATTGGAAAGTGCACGTAGCTGATTTGCTGGTTTTTGTGGCTTTTTTAGCCATTTTTTAGATTTTCTATCTGAGGGGTATCCATCATGTTGGCTGCGTGGGGTAAAGGTGATAGAGGCTCGCATAGTGGGACTATGCAGAATAGTAGACTTAATCCAATGTCCACAAGGAGTAAGGGAACTAATTTGAGTATGATTAGAACAATATTCCTTGAATCGTTTAAGGAAATCTACTCCTAAGAGGATGTTATAGGTGGCATCCTTTGCGGCTTGGATAACTACTGTGGGAAGGGGCATAATTTTATGCGTCCATGCGGTAGTATCATGTATGGCGATAAATGGGCCAAATACAGCTTTGGTTAATCTGGTAATTTGTCCAGATACAACAACAACCTGGAGAGGTTTTTGGAGGTCTTTCCAGCATCTTGCTGGATAAGAATTGGCTGAAGCCATTGTGACATCGGACACGGTGTCAATCATAGCATGAAACCATTCAGGCTTATGATGCCTATAGACTAATTTAACCTTGATGTAGAGAACCCTAAGGGTCAGCACTTGTTCGGTTATCGAATAAGTGGTTTCAGCTAGGAATCTCATTCCTAATGAAAGATCAACCTTTGTGGTGAACGATTCTGGTTCAATGTGAACAATTCTGTCGGTAGAGCTGAAGAGAATTAGAACATAAGTGAGTTTATGTTCTTGGATTTGAGGATGCAGATCGTGGCTTGCATAGTTATGCTGTATGGCTGGGTTAATCCATATCAATCCATCACGCCATTTAGTGATGTAGATTTTTGTGACTAGCTGATAATTGGCTAGGCTAGGGACCGTCAGCCGTTCGATCGGGTGTGAGCGAAGGGTTGTTCCATCAACTAAATATCGTCAAGGGAAACTAAGTCTCCTGTCTGGAAGAGGTTTCTTCTGGATATCAATTTCCCATGCTGGTTCTAGCTTGGGGATGAACGATCGTGATATCTGTTGAACTTCACAAACATCAGAAAAGATATCATCAATCTCAATCTCATCTTTGTCAAGAAATTGATCAACCATATGAGAGTTACTTAACATGTAACTAATGATTGTGTAGATGGTAAAGGGTGAATGGTGTAGACTGTCTAATAAATTAGTTTTACTAAAATTATGACAAAGATTTAGAGCACGATTTGTGTCTAGGTCTCTGATGGGAATACCATAACCAGAGTAAGTGGTAAATCCTATGTTCTGGTACATTAGATTACCTCTAAGAATCCCGATTAAGGCTTTGGCTCTATTGGCTATGCGATTATGCATAAGTGTTATAGTGATGGGGGTGTCTAGTCCTTTTTGGAAACTAGCTTTCAAATGAATGCATACTGCACCAAAATGAATATAACCGATTTTAGATCGATCTTTCTCTGGCAATTCTCGAATTTTGCATCTAACCTGTTTGAAGGTGATGAGGGGTAATTCGACTTGGCCTGCAGCAACATTTCCAGGAATAGGCTGTTCCTGTATGCTAGTGCCGAAATATTGGATATTCTTTCTTCTGAACATATCTAAGAAGGTTTTTCTAAATCCTTCGTGAGCGCTTATTTTCATGTTTTTAGACATGATTTTTTGATATTTCTTCTTATCAAAAAGTATTTCCTTTGAATACGTACCTGAGGATTCGGCTTCCTCCTGCTGTTCATAAGCTTTCGTCTGATTCATCATCAGATGAGCTGCTTAAATAAGTTATGACGAGGATCTCGTCTTCTGATTCAATGTCAGAATATGGCACTTCCTTATACCCTGAAATCTGTTCAAACAATTCATTAGAATATATTCCTGCAAAATTTATTTGCTTGGGACATTCGTTAGCAAAATGTCCTTTTTCGTTGCAGTTCCAACACCTACAGTCCTTCTTCTGAATTTGTTTTGAAGTAGGTTGGGTGTCCGCCTTATTTTTTTTTTATTCTTCTTGTTGAAGAATTTTTTCTTCTTTTTGAAGGTTTTAGAAGATTTTTTAATCTTCTTTCCTTGCTTCTTTTTAGCTTTGAACTTCGTGTTCTTCTTTGGCTTGTTTGTGTAACAACCAAATTTACTGGGAAAGTACATTTGGTCTTTGCACTTCCACTTCTTTTGATCCTTTTGAAGTCGTTTTCTTTGGAATTCCTTTTCACACTCGTATGCTACTGTGATTCTTGCAAATTCGACACGCACTCCTAACGTATCTGTCCTTTCAGGCCTATCTGTGGCCTTCCACTTGCTAAAAATCAAGTCACTCCATGGACATGGCAATTTAGTGAAAAACATATCGTTATGTAAATTTAACGAATGTTGGGTAGCTAATGATACTTCAGCTTTGTAATAATATTTTTCAAATTCGCAGACATATGCATCAAAATAATTGATGTCACATATTTGTAAATTATAAAGCATTGTAAGATACTTTTGCTTTTTTATTCGCTTTTCTGTTAAGCAATGCTGAGCGTAGTCTTCGCCAAGAAATTCGCGTCGAATTTCATTGTTCATTGTATTGAGGATGGTTTTTGCATCATTCGTAGTTGTACCTCCTAGGTACCTACCTTTGGTTTCTTCTGGTAAGGCTGTGAACCAATCGGCAACTTTTCCACTTAAAGTTAATGGAATGAACGTTTTTAAGGAATCACCTTCCATTTGGGTTACTCCTTCGTAGATGAGCAGTGCTTTTACCCATTCTCTAATCACTTCATCAGTGTTTGATATGCAATTGATGTTTAACATTGCTCCTGCATTTGTTAGTGGATATGCATGTCCGGGATGGGGGAATAAGTCTCTTCTTGCTATTCTTCGACTTTTAGAAGTTTCATGTCTATACTTATAACGTTGAGATTCCTCATCGTCACTGCTAGCCATGTGGCTATCATAATTAGTCTGTGTTTCGGGATGCGCTTCTGGCGTTCCACTTCAAGCTATTGCTGAGTTTTGTACAACTAGAGGTCGTTGTGATGATTCTCCTGATGCTTCCATATTGCACTGTAGTTGGAGTTTATTGATTCTTTCTGGAATCTCATCATCTTCATTAGAATTAGCTTGGTCATACTCTTTTTCTAACTCTTCTAATGAGTAGAAGGTCCTTACCATGTTACTGATTGATGGATAACCTGGTTCGGTGGGGTCACACATTGGATTAAAGTGTATTCTTCGACGCACTATTCTTTGTTCTCTTTTGGTTTTGTTTTTTCTAAAACCAATTTATGGACTTCTCCTAATCCCTCGAAGATGCTATCCAATTTGGCATCAATGGTTTGTCCTATTAAGGGTGTTTTCCATAATTCCTTGTATGGAACTTCGGTACTTGTACTTGCTTTATCCATCACTTAGATTAGATAATGAATCTCTAGCTGGGCTTGCTAGGTCTGGTTTTATATACCATATAGTGTTGGCAAGTTCAGATTGTTCTAAAATGTACTTCCATGAGTCATATTCGGTCTCGTCCGATTTGAGACA
>NCQT01067790.1:3650-14246 GCA_002740465.1 Stenocereus thurberi
ATAAGCTACTATCTAATCTAATAGATAAGTATTCAAGGAACTAAGTCAACAAACAATTACACGGTTCAAGAATAGATCAGGCTCTACCTTTTTAATTAGGAAATTTTAAGATTGACAATTGAGGTATCGCAACCTTTATCAAGGCATAGAAAAATACCAAATCAAATTAATCATCAATTTTCATGATAACGTAGGTTCATTATGCTTGCAATTATCATTTTAGGTGTCTTGATCAACAATTTTTTCTCAGGACATCACACAATCAAGTCAAATCTAGTTATTTGGACATTAAGTTTTACCTCTTAGTACTTCACCCAATATCTAATACAAGCAAGAAGTCGAACAAACCTATTACAAGCAACGCAAACCACATACTTGATGAGCTGAACCCAACAATATAAAAGAACACCAAACAATGAACTCAAGAACACATTCAATTGCAAGTTACATCAATCCTAAGATTTGAAACTACAAATCAACATCAATTACAAACTAATCTAGAAAGCAATAAATCTTATGAAGAAAAGAGAAGAGAAGGGAAAGAATTGCTCAACCCGAACATGTGGTTCAATATGTCGATTACAAACTCGACCCTATTTCTTTGTGAATCTCTTGCTTCTACTTGCTCTCCCTCACTCTAATGGAGTTTAATTCCAATCTAGATGGTGGAAAGGATGGTGGACTTGATGAAGAATGAAGCTAAAACATGAGTTTCTATTGCGGATCTTAATATTACCAAACATCAAAAAAATGTTGGAAAACAAATAGTTGTAAAGGAATCGTGAAACCATGAACGAAGAGATCCACAACGGATAAAACATAAGGACCACCAAAGTCCCTGGCCTCACCACGGCCTGGTCGTGGTGGTCCCTAGGTGGCTCTAAATTATGCAAATATTGCTCTCCTGCTGAACCGGACCAAGTATCCCAAGAACCCAATTTTGTTCCTCCCTTGCACAATAAGTTTAGGCCAATTTTACGCTATTTATGGGGTTCAAGAGAAATCATGGCTAGTTCTTGGCCTCTTACCATCATCCATCTATTATGTAGGCACAACCGTTCTCTTAGGTAGAATCTGAAGAATTTAAATTAACAACACAAAACCCAAGCATAAAGTAGAAAAGGAGCATAACATCACCAAAAATGCACGCTTATCCCAAAAAATGCAAGCAAAACCTCTTAAAAATTCTATGCAAATTGGGCGTTTATCACTTCTCTATACTTAAATGTTTACTTGTCCTCAAGCAGGCACTAGACAAAAATAATAAGGGGAGATGCATATAGGATTCAAAACCACAAGAACCTCCTCTAACTAGGCAACCCATAGCACATCACAAGTAAGAATATCGACCAATGGAAACCCCAAATAGTGCACAAGACATATCAAAATCAGGAGAAGGTGAATGTTTTCAAAGAAGTATGAGATCACAAGTTCGATATCAAACTTAATCACATCCAAAGAACCATAAAGCACATCATGAACGCACATGAAGTTGAGTGGAGCTAAATGAATTAGTAGAACCTCACTTTCAGGATATGTTGATGACTCTCACTCATATGTTGAAATACAACATGGCTTCGCCAAAGACTAATTCTAAAGATGTAAACTACCATATGTTTGCCAAGACTCTCAAATTCTTCACGAATAATAAGCAATGTGCCCATGATAATAAAGTGGAAGAGAAATAAGTGGACTAATGAATTTGGACAATGTATAGTTGTCAGCGATGCAGCCTAAGGAGCAGTAAATAATATACCAATATACTATAAAACTCACCAACATTCAACATCACAACAATACAACACAAACACTCCCTCAAGAATCAAGTATGAAATGAGTTGACATAAGAACACAAGTTATATACACATGATTGATGCCTATCACTTATTCACATTTGTTATTTCAATTTTCTTCTCTTTTTTCTTCTTTCTTTTTCTTCTTTCTTTTTTTCCTCCTTTTTTTCTTCTTTTTTTTTTTAGTTTTTGAAAATGAAAATAAAAGGAATTTTAACTATCAAAAGGCATAGGATGCATTAATGTCAACCCATTTCGAATGCATATGAACATAACCTAAAGAAGAGGGGCACACTCTAAATATACAATACCATTAACCCCTCAACAAACCAACATACCAAAGCCATCGCAAACATTCCCAAAACTACCCATGACATTCACGAAGTGAAGCTCCATAGACTTGGCTTAAGGATAGGAATATGAATGTTGTAAAGGACATACATAAAGAGTTCACAACAAAGATGGACATAAGCTCAAAGGGGTTGGCTATCTGGTAATTTAGTAATGTGGCTAAAATGACCAAAGAAAGAATACCTTTATCACATCTCCAATTATGCACATGTGAGTGTGGCTTTGAACAAGAATCTAGGTTAGTTCTAGAGATACAATTGGAAGAGCCATGCAGATGAAAAAACGTAAGACTATATATGATTAATTAGTCCAAATAAAGTTCAAATCCTCACGACATATCTACCAAAATCTCAATTAACTCATTAAATAAATCTCATGTACTAACGTTAGTGTTAAGGACTCTATAGGATAACATAGTTCTCAATCAACATAAAGGCAAAAACAAGAGACATTCTCCAATAAAAAGGATTACAGTATTACACATCAAAAGTCAACCAAGCTTTTGAAGACCATCATGCCTAGCAAAAGCATCATCAAATGTTATTTAAAACTAATCCACATAATTTGTACACTTATCTAAATATACAACCCTAAAGTGCAACTAAATGTCACACACACTAGTACAAATGAAAGGAAACCTAAAACTATGTACTCTAACCAATATGCAAACTAGGAAGAAAAATAGAAAACATAAACCTACCGCTCCCCTACACTTAGACAAAGCATTATAAAAAGTAAGAAAGTAAAAGAAGTGGAGCGAGAATAAAAGAGAGCAATCTCAAGAGATTACGTATTGAATACACATAAGTTAAGGCCTCCTAACAACCAGGACACATGGAGCAACAACCATTCCATCTCGAATTTAAAGCTCAACTCCCTACATCGGAGGCCGTCAATACTTATAAGAGCTTATCAAACTCCTATGACCACAATTCAGAAAATAGAAGGTAAAAGGCAATAAGAAAAGGCACACCAAAGATAATAAGTGTCCTCCTCACCTTGTCAAAGGCCTTAGAAAAATCATAGAAAGGATAAGAGAATATAGTCCACATGACTTTCCTAGGCAAGTCCCCAAGGAAAACATAATAAGGGTTAATCGGGTTGGGGGGGGGGAATCATCCCCCCCTAAAGTAACTCAGGGACACATGATCATCAATATTTCCACCAAGCATATCAAACACATCATTATCATAGCCCATATCCACCTTATTTCCACACATGACATCACCATTAGTGGGTTTCTTAATGCAAAATTCAAGGAAAGGAGAGGGTACTGAACAAAGAGGGAAAGCATGTGCATGATCAAGGGTAATAGGGAAACATTACCAAAACTAAGACTAGGAGACTCTTCATGCATAAACACATTACATGAACCCTCCAAAAGGAGTCTTAGCTAGATCGTGCCTGTCATCAATACATTATGTTTAACAACATACCTAAATAAAGGCTCACCCATCTTGAGTTTCATGCATTGAGCTAAAGGAAAGGATGAATCAAGTAAGGTTACAACATCATCAGTATTGTCCCCAGGTGATGGAAAGTTAGGTTCAACGTAGTATGCATAAAAAAGAAAACAAATTAATATTGTGGTTAGACGAATTACATGTGTCACACCAAAGAGAGGCATAATAAGATCTATAATAGAAGGAACAAAGATCAGGAAAAGAATACCTAGAAACATGATTAGCCTCCTCAAATTCAAATGAATCTCTAAAGCAAATACTATTCTTTATTAATGCTTTTACCATGGAAACCCAATACTTTGAAAGGACTAGGATTTCACTATTCAAACCCTCATAAACAATGTCCAAAATTTTCAATTTATTAACATAATAACCACGTTGGCCAAAAAAACCATAAGAACACTTAAAATACCTCAAAAATAATTCATGGTCAGATATTGGGGGAAATGGAAAATTATCGTTGCCTATTTTTGAATTTTTTAAATTTCTAATTTTTTAAGGTTTTTTAAAGAAAAACAAAATGCTTAGTCAAACCTATCAAGAAAAACTCAATATTCGACACTAGTCCCTAACAACGATACCAAAGACATGATAAGACGGCAAACGCACAATGGCGTTGTAACATATCAAAGTCGTCTCCCACAAGGACTAAGTCAATCNNNTGATTATGGTCATTCAAGGTAGGCTACGCAAATTATAATTTGAGATTAAAATTAAACTAAGTAATTACCCGATTCAAGAATGGACCGAGCACTTTCTTTGTAATTAGAAAATATCAAGATAGATAATTCAGGTATCACAACCCCTTTTCAAGGTGGAGTGAAATATCTAAATCATTTCAATTATCAAGTATCATGGATACTCAATTAGTTTAGATTCATTAGGCATGCAATTATAATTTTAGGCCTCTTGATCAATAATTCTTTCTTAAAGTATCACACAATCAAGTCAAATTTGGTAATTCCGACATCAGATTTCATGTTTCAATACTTCATCTAATATCTAATACAATCAATAAGGCTAACAAACTTCTTACAAGCAATCCAAAACTCCAGACTTAATGAAATGAACCCAACAATATAAAAGCACACTAAACAATCAACTTAAGAGCATATTCAATTGCAAGTTCAGCATCAATCCTAATATTTGAAACTTCAAAATTAACATGGATTAAAAACTAATCTAGAAGCAATAAATCTTATAGAGAAAACAAAAGAGAAGGGGAAGAATTGCTTTGCCTGAATGCTTGCTTGAATATATTGATTACAAACCTGATCCCACTTCCTCACGAATCTCTCGCTTCTACTTGCTCTTCCTTACTCTAATGGGGTCTAATTCTAATCTAGAAGGTAGAAAAAAGTGGGACATGGCATGAACAATGAGGTTGAAATACGAGTTTTTATGTGGATCTTAATGCTGCTAAACATAAAAACACTTGAAAAACGAACAGCTGCGAGAAACATGAAACCACGGATTGAGAGACCCACCAAGAATAGACCGTGGAGACCCACCAAGGACCATGGGGACCACCATAATCCATGGTCTACATTAAGGCCTGGCCATGGTGGCCTCTGGTTCACTCCAAAGCCCTACAACTATTGCTCTACTTCTGAACCGAACCAATTGGCCCAAGAACCCGATTGGGTTCCTCTGTTGTAAAGCAACTCAGGCCAGTTCTAGGCTGTTTATGGCTGTTTCATTCAAAATCATGGCCAATTCTTGGGCGATTACTTCTTATCCATTTGTTTTGCATGCGCGCTTGGGTTTTCTTAGCTAGAATCTGTAGAATTTCGATCAATAGCATAACACCCGAGCATAAAGTAGAAAAAGAGCATAAAATTCCTAAAAACGAAAGCTCATCACAAAAATACACGCACAACCTCTTAAAAAATCCTACACAGATTGAGCATTTATCACTAACATAGCTGAAAGAATTTAAACATCATACATTTAAATAGCCTTTTGAAAAATTTGTTCATTTTTAGCTCCAATGTAATAAAATTCGTTAAAAAGCTTGGACACAATTATGCATATTACGGTAAATTTAGACCAAAAGCATGGGCCTGCGGTACTTTGAACGCAAAACTATTATGCTGATTTCACCTAATGTCATCATTTTATTTTAATTACTGAAATGCCATTATTTTGGGTTGGACTAAGCTTTTTGTTATGTTTGTTGCTTAGCTTATGCTGCTATATAGGCCTTGTTTTTTGCAATTGATATTTTCTAGCCAAGGTTGTTACATAGAATTAGCAATTATACATATGTTTGCTGTGTCTGATTATCTAACTTAGATAATATACTAAGTTATGTTTTGGAGTGATGTCATGTGAGATAAATGTCTCTCAATGCTTCATGCATGAGGAGATGCTTTACGTGACATCTGGAGCTTGGTTATGTGCCACATCTTTTTATTACTTATTTCTACTTAAGATTGAATCCAGACTCTTTTTATGGACCTGAAGGAACTTGCACGACTGTTGGATTTCCTACAAAGCAACTCCTGGAAGAGGGGATGTTTTCTCCTCTTCAACAGCTTGCAATGCTCAACTTAAGAGAATTCAAGGAAGAAATTAGAGGTATAAGTTTTAAGTTGCTTCTGTTTGGCTTACCTATTGGGCTTTCCATGATTTATTTATATATAGGTTGCTAGGTGGTTCCCTTTGAGGAATTTAACTAGGATCCTATATTTGTTCAGATCTAGATTTTATTGCTAATTTAATTAGAAATCTGAGATCTTTGCTGTATCCAATAGGTTTTAGGCGGACTTTGCTATATCTCTTACCTCTTGCATAAGTTATAAGCAGTTATTCGGTTTCCAAGTGTTTTAAACGAGGTTTAGGCTAACCCTGTTTATGGGCCTTACCCAAATGCTCAACCGTCCCAATTTACTTGGCCTAGTCCATTCCATTGTTTTTAACTTTTGTTTGACTTTGACCCAATGCCTATGAACATTTTATCTGTTTGAATCATTTGCACATTGAGGTATATGTGATTTCAATTGTACAAACCCCAATGTTTAGGCAAACTGAGCCTTTTGCTCTCTAGGAATTTTTACCTTGACTTGTGAGTTTTTTAAATTCTTAAGGGCTTTCTTAGGATTGGTTCACACCCTTTATTGATATGAATATATTTCTAGAGATGCATACACAAATTATTTTTTTAAGTATATTATTATCCAGTTTTTTAGAGAATAACTATATTTCAAATCTTTACTTTGAAAATTCAAATCTTTGGCTAATTTTACATTCCTTTCCCTGAGAAATTTTTGACTTCCGTCCAAGGCATCTTAAGGCTACCTTAATTAAGTGTGTCTTCGCATTATCTCCGTTTTCAACTGCATGTAATGATGACTAATACAACTTATGAAGATTTCTTTATTGGATAAGCATCTCTTAGTTTTCTCCCCCTCTAATATGATGATGTTCATTGCCATAATCCTCTCTATAAGTTCAACATTTTAGGGCTTAACTCTTTAAGAAATTTTCAAACCTTCTTTAAGCCTTTCAAATTTATCCATCCCTCTTTTAATCTTTTTATAAGTTCCACAAAGTATCCTTCAACCTCTTTCCATTTTTAAATCATTGTTTTAATCAATGGCACATAACAATAAAAATTGGAGGTCCACATGGACAACATAGAAGAGATTTAAACTGAAGAAGTGAGAAGTGGAAGTGCAAGCCAGCAATTTTGGGTTAGTTTCCTCAATAGCTTGCACCTGTTTGGTTTTGCCAGAATAGCTGAGCTTTACGACCATAGGAGGGTAAGCATTGAGAGTAACTAGTCTCTTTCTGGGTGCAGTATGTCTAGGTGATGCGGCGTATTTTCTTCCCAACCTTCCATCCCTTCTAAGGGGAGATTTTTGATGATATGGAGCATCCTAGAGATGTCTATCTATAGCTATTAAATAAGGGTTATTTTTGATGAACTATCCCTATGCCTATTAGGGGCCCCTGTGGTTCCTAAGGGTTTGTTTTATGTTCCACATCATCCTCCCAGATATCCTCCTCCTCCTCCTCCTCCATAACCTTTTGTGTTGGTTCTCTTCTAGGAGTTGCTGCTCCAGGGGTTGTCCCACCCTAAAGTAAGGCATGAACCTGTGCTTGCATGAGGAGGTTCCAACAAATTGTTAGTGGATAGGGATGGGTCTTGTTAGCTTTCTACCCTCATTAGCCATTTGGAGGGGGAACTAGCAGGGTTGCTAGTGATAATGATGATGATTCCCATAGCCTCTCTGATATGAGCCTTCCTTGTAACTTCTACCAGATGTGGGCTTTTGCTCCTCTTACAATCCTTCCTCTAAACCCTCTAGCATTAAAGAGTGTGTATGCCCCAGGGCTGGGAATGGCCTTGACGAGGCACAAGAGAGAATCAAAAGGCTCAGGCTTGAGGAGGACTAGGGAATAAGAAAGGAGGAGGAAGACAAAAGGATAGTAGAGAGAATTTTTGCCTAGGTCTGGAGGGGCCAAGAGGAGAAGGAGAGAAAGATAAGGTAGCTCTGCCAAGAGTGAGCATTAGACCAAGGAGATCTTTCTTTATGGGAACACATTTCTTGGCACATGTGCCTTGTTGGGACAAGTTCTCCTCAGGCCCTTGACAAAAGTAAAATCCCAGAGGTACTTTGTTCTTGGGGTATTGATCTCTTTTTGTTTTCTTATCTCCTTTGTATTAGAGGTTTTTGTAATCAAATATAAATGCAAAGAACTTATATAATTAACAAGAATATTTTTTCCTTTCTACTTTTCTCTATATTTTGTGTTAGCCTTTATTTCATTATTTTTTCATATATACACTTTTCTCTTAATCTCAAATTACATGAATGATAATTTCTTAGGGTTTCTCTCTATAAATAGAGGATTCAAGGGATACCATTCAAGAGGCACTACATTCTGTAAAATTATACACAAATTCTCAGGTTTCTTCTTCGTCCCTTCAATTTATGAAAGAAATGAATCCTACTCTACCCCCCCTTTCATGGAATCTAACAAGGCCTTGATCCTCTCCTCTAGTGGGAATTCTATTTTTCTTTCTTCCTAATTATGCATAGCTCACTGCCACTTACACTTCTAGAGTTAGAACCTTTGAAATTGTTTTTGGGTACTTCTCATTGGGATTTTCTGTATATTTGGGATAGTTTATCAAGAAGTGGGGAACTACTTTCTCTTTGGAATTGATGCCAACAATTAGGATTGCTTCAAAGCTTGATGGTAGAGATTCTTCCTTAAAAACCTCTCTTACCACGTCCCTCTACCATATCATGAAGTTTAGGACTTCTTAGGCAACCTCCTAGGGATATGCCCCTTTATTAATGTCCTACTGGGATAATTTACTGTCCAAGCCCCAGTGTTCGAAGATACCCCTTTGATTAGTTTCAAATGCCCCTTTGCTCATCTCAAATGTTAGTAAATCTCTAACTATAGTTTGCTCCTAGGGACTTAGTCCTATGACATCTCCTGTTATATGGGTTGCTAATACCCCCCAATTAGGTCCCATACCTCCAACCTTTGTCGGGACAACAATCATGGCACAGTTACCTTGCTGCTCATAAGAAGAATCTGAAGCATACCTGATTGTTAGGGTAAACATGCCCCTCACAGGAAGAAATTGAAGCACATGATCGGTAAACATCGACCTCCAACACTTCTTGAACACATTCTCCTATTTCTCCCGTGTGCGTCTTTCTAAGGGGTTTGGAATCTTCTTAGACAAGTAAAGAAAAGTTGGGATCAAGCCATGAATGTTTATTCAGAAGGCATAGGCCAAGGCTATATCCACCTAGGGGCTCCATTAGGATAGTACTTTGAAAACCCTTTGAAGTTGATGTACATGCCTTGGATGTTGAAGACTACAAGGTTGCACGCTCTTGCACAGGAAAAGTCCTAGTGGGTCAAAGTCTCGATATGATGCTAATTCATATTTCGAGCAAAAATTTTACTTTATAATGCCACAATTTATGATAACCTATAAAAGGGTCATGACGCAAAATTTTTTGGACTAAAAATCACTAGGGGACACACACACACATACAAACATACACATACATATATGTGTGTGTGTCTCTGTGTGTGTATACATATATATATATATATATATATATATATATATATATATATATATATGTAAATATACATAAATATACACATACATACATACATACATACATATATATATATATATATATGTACATGCATGCGCAAACACACAAAAACACACAAATACACCCCCTATGAAAACAAACAAGTGTGCGCACACACACACGCACACAAGTGCACACACACACACACATACACACACACACACACACATATATACAGCTGTGTGTTTACACACATATGCATACCTATCTATATGTTTGTGTGTGTGTGTGTGTGTGTGTGTGTGTGTGTGTGTGACAGTGTATGAGTTAGAGTGTGTGTGTATGTGTGTGTATATCACTACAAAAATGGTGCTTAAATTCGGCGAAAAAAGTGATGGGAATAATCTCCGTCGGACTGTCCGACGGAATTTTGGATGGGTTTTGTTTCCGTTGCAATTTTTTCGACGGAATTCAGTGGGAATTTTGAATTCCGATGGAAACTCGTAGGAATTTTCGTCAGAAATCTTGGGCACATTTTCCAAAACATTTTGGATCTGGGCTTTTAATATTTGCGCGGAAAAAGGAAGAAGCAGTGGCGAGCTTAGAGAACAATGAAGATAGAGAAAACATCGAGGAGAGAAAGAACAACGAAGAGGGAGGGAGATCCATGGTTGCCGGTGACGGAGTTTGCGCTATACATAGTTCGCCGGTACGTTCTTAAATCTCAGCTAATTTATTCCTTAAAATTGAAATTTTTAAGTTGATTGGTATTTTGGTGGTGGTTGATTTGTTGTTCTCGGTTTGAAGGGTTGCTACCATTGCCACGACCTTCGTTGCTATCGCCTCCTTACCGCTCATTCCACCACTAGTTGGGTTATTTTTCTGGGTATTTGGAGGTTAGTCACACTAATT
>NCQT01067808.1:0-17747 GCA_002740465.1 Stenocereus thurberi
AAGCCCATTTAAATCAACCCTACTAGGGTTAGGGTTGATAGATTTGAATCAGAGCTTTTTTTAGGATTTTTATATGACAATTCTGTTGACCCGATACTTGTGAGTCTCTTTGTTCTTTAATGAGCATATGGTGACCTTTATGTCAAAATGTGATGGATTTGTATTTTACCAGCTCGCTCATATGAATAACATTGAAAAAGAAAAGTAGGAAAAAGAAGTAATTAATGAACATTAAAAAATTGTAACCGTGTGTCATACTTCTTAAGTCATCTTTACTAGTTGCAACATAAGCGGTGTGTATTTTTATTATGTTGAATGTTTTCCTTCTTTTTAGATAGGAAACTAGTATTTTAATAATGCTATTTAAAAAATAAGGTTATTCACGCACTTACTTATAGGTGCCTATGAATATAAACAATACATAGCCAATTTATTACCAAAAGGTAATCAAAAACCTTTTGTTCATCAATTTAGGTTAAGGGATGAACCATTTTATCTAATTCTGGTTCTAGTTTATATCCTTCAAACTAAAAAAATTTGGTTAAACAAATTGATATCCACCAACCCAATTTCTGCTCACTATCAATGAATTATTAATTTAAATGTATTCCCTATAACTTTGTTTGATCCTCCCTCTATAAAGGCATATATCAAATTAGTGGGTTACCCCTTTACTCTATGTAATAACCCAGTAGGCGCCCTAACCAATCTGCTAAACAAAAAAAACAAAAATAGGGGATATAACAACTAATTCTCATGCTTAATAAAAAACTATTTTATAACATTGTCTTTAAGATTGAAGAGAAGCTATTAAACATTAGAAGAAATTGGATGAACTGGTGGAAGAAATTGAGCGGTACTAGAAGAAAAGGGATAGTCTTGAAAAGAGATTGAAGGTACTAAAACAAATTTAAAGCTGTTGGAAAGTTGGGAAAATTATAGAAAAATATATCCAGTAACATTAACAATCCTAGGTGCACATTCATTGTTCAAATAGCACTTTGGTATTGTTTAAGTGGCACATACCATAACTAGGGGGCATTTTTGTCTTTTTATTTGTCTCGTGAGGGGTATCAGACAAGGATTATCTTCATTCCTTTAAAAAAAAAAAATGGTAAACTTTGTTTAGGGTCGAAACTATTTTTTAATTAATTAGTTTAGGGTTGAAAGCTTTTCCATCTCTCTCATCAATCTCCAATAGAAATCAGAGTCAAGCTACTCATTTCTCTTCAAATCTCGAATTAACCTACATTCATAATGGAGATTGGGAAGGGCTTTAGATGAGGATCACAATAATGATAAGGCTTGGGCACTTCTACGACGATAGGAATTTAGAGGGAGAAGGCCATGATGGCAGAGGTTTATGTGGTGGCCAATTGGGACGGATTCAGTGCCCATCCATTTAGGTCTCTCTCTCTCTCTTTTTGTATCTTTGCCCATTATTGTAAGTTATTTAGGTACATATAGCAATTATAATTCTTTCTTTTAGTCTGAATATTCTTCGAAAATTTGCTTAAATTATATTTTAAGGAATTCTTATCAAAGCAAGTTATTATTGCATATTTTATCTTTTTATATCTTATAGTGCTTTGTATTTAACCTTGTATATTTTTTTCCTTATCTAAGGCCGCTATGTATTTGAAAACTTCGTATGTTGTAAAAAAATGTTTTCAAATTTTTTTCATGTGCATCTTTTGGAATTTATCTCTCTACTAAAACAAATGCTTACAAGGGTAGAACTGCTTACAATTAGATCTTCTAAGACCCCGCAATAGTGGGACCCACATTGGTAGTTGTTGTGGTAGGGTTCTCGGATTGAGCAATGACAACTCCATAGGAGACTAGAAAGAGCACAAGTACGCACTAAAAGTGGCTAGCATTTACTCAAGTGGGCGATACTTTAGCATCAATCTCCGCAATCTACATTGGGTCAAGCCTCAATCCAATATTAATTGGCTTCACTAGCACACAGTTTTCATTATATAAATCAACTGTCATTCCCACAATGATCAAGACAAATTACTNNGTTTTTTTCTTTAAAGATGCTAAGCGGGATTTAATATTTGAAGTCAATCGTCTTAAAAAAACTAAACCAACTGTTAAGCACAAAAAACTCTGTTAATTAAAAGCATCTAGGGATTAACTTGTTTCACCTAGTAATGAGTCGAATCTAGAGGTCGTATTTGTGCTTTCTTAAGTATAGATGATTCAAAGGTTAAAAACCTCTAAAAATTTTGAACTTTCTTTTGAAATGAAGCGAATACATAAGCAAAACCAATTAGCACTTCTGAACGGCCCTCAATTTAGTCAAAGTTAATGATTTAAGATTATCAATTGACCTCCCAATATGTAATTTTCTCTCGCACAATCATCATGCTAAAGTTTAGACTTGGTGAATCGACAAAGGATTTTTCCATTCGGTACTTCACCCTATTATCTCTAATTATGTAAAAAAACTTTACCCAAAAACCACCTACAAGCAACAAAATCAAGAACTAGATTGAATCAATTCTAAAACAACATCTAGCACAATAGTTCAACTACTAAGAATCCAACATTACTGTTCGGTTTGCAAATCTGTAGAATAAAGAAAAATACTCAATCATGGTTTAACTTACAAATTTAAAAGAGCCTAAGACATGGGTGAAACTAATCTAAAACAAAAGTTCAAGAAGAAAAGAGAAAGTAGGATCTTCCTCAAGAAATGGCATATGAATTAGTCCAGAATAGGCCTTAATAAAGAAAATCCCTAAAATCTCAGCACAAATTGGAGAAAAATGAATAGTCTCGGCAAAAGCAAGTTGCCACCGCCATGGTGCTCACCATAGGCAGACCTTGGGGGCCATTTCCTAGCTTTTCTTGGGTGGTTTCTTAAGACCACAGGCATGAGAACTGAAGGGGTGACTGTGGGGAGCTTAATCAGCATCCAAATCGCAAAGTCGAGGTATGCCAGGTCAGAGTGTCACTAGATCGCGCAACATTCATCAAGCACCACATACCTAATCGTGAAATGGAAATAGGAGTAAAAATCAATAACATATTATCCCCTTAAAACTATCATCAAGTGACCCTAAGATTATATACATTACAAGCTCTCATTCGACATTCTCAAACTCTTCCTCTTCCACCCTTCCTCTTCATCACTGATTAGCTTCTTTTCCTTATTTTGTTATTTCTTTCTTTTTTTTTAATTTACTTTTGATTAATGCCCGTCTTTATGGTCGAACATTGATGCAATCATTTGTAGCCTTTTAATAATGTCCATTTGCTTCCTGGACAATTTGATCTTTGCTTAATTTGGCTATCGAAGTAGCATGTGCCACTTTCAGATGTATGGAGCAAAGATGCCTTGATGGAACAAACATGCCTTGATTCTATATATTTTCATCACAATTTGAATATATCTTGGAGACCTTTTTCTTACATGAGAATACCTATTTTTTTTTTCCTTCTCTTATACTAAGGGGGATTGGATAGAGGAAATTGATAGACTAGATTTTAAATTGCTTAACCAACGGCCTAGTATGGTTGGCAACAAGTCAGATTCAGGTCAAATGTCCAAATGTTTGAATTGGATCCACTTCATAACTGAATTTTAAAGTCCGATGCAAATTTGACTCCATCAGTTAGACGCTAAATCCAATTTGGATTGGAATAAATATGGATAAAATTGAAATGTAATCCAATTATACATTTTCATTCAATATTTGCATAATTTTTCTTTCTAACCTTGTTTTTGCTCACTCACAAGTGCAATATTAAACATCGTTCTAATATCAAACACCTTTTGATATCAGATATTTAAATATGCTAAAATACGAAGATGTTGGGAAAAGAGAACTCAAAGTCACTCAAGAGGGAAAGGGATGCATAGTAGTAGCACAACTGGAAGGAAAGGCAAGAAAATACAACTTTGGCTGACAAAGAGGAGAGGCAGGGGAGGATTCGGAAGGGAGATAAAACTTGTTAACAAAGAAGAGGGTATTGCATACAAATTGTCGATTCTATGCAGATTTCTTTTGGATTAGGATATTAGGATTTCTCTGAATCCAAAAAGGTGAAATTGCTAAAAAACGTTATTGGATCGGATGGATCCTCCTCCAAATATGATCGAATCGAAGTTGGATTTGGATTATTTTTTCCTGGTACGAGTTAGATGATTCATTTTTGCATTTCAATTGATAATTTTGCCTTGATTCAAATGGAATTTGCATTGAATTCAGACTACCTATGACCTGGGTCGGTGATTGTCTCAAAGCAAGAGTAAGGGCTTGTTCCCTTTTGCAATAAAATACAATTGTATAGATGCCTAAAAATGGCGCCTCATTTATAAATTCCCAATGCCTAAACTTGTGTTTGGGTGCCCATCTATTTGGTCTTTAAATCATGTCTTTAAAAAAAAAAGAAAAGAAGAAGAGAGAGGTGGCTGGCCAAATGGAATTGACTCAAGCAAGAACTCGACTGGGTCCTCCAACCAGGAACCTGGTCGGGCTCTATAGTGTTTCTCTATCCGAGTTTTTTCCATGTCTAAAGTATGTCTCAGCAAATAGATTATGTCTCAGCAAATAGAGCTCTAACTAGATTGATGCATCCATTTAGATTGAGCTTAATGAGAATAAGATTAGATCTCCTTTCTCTAAACCAACTATGACTATTCCTTCAAGCACTTTAAATAAGGGGCTACACCCCCAGAGTTGGAGACACCAAAAAATTAGAGAGATTCCTGGGAGGAGGACACCCGAAATTAGAGAGGAAAAGACTGCCCAAAAAAAACTCGAGAGAAACAGTTTTCATATGAGGAGCATTGAGAGAGAAGGTGAGCATTGGGAAAGAAGTTGGTTAATTTTCAAGAAAGCTCACCTTGCTGGGCTCTTAGGTAAATCAAGTGGTCATCCTGAGGTCATAACTCAAACCTTCCCTCCTTATTAGGTAAATGTTCCATTCATATCCTATTGATGACATACGAAGCATTTGGGTCCCGAGAGGCCTGTTCTACGCCTTGCCTAAACTTCTTGTAGCTTAGAACCCTTGGCTAGGATGGAACTCAGATGTGTGCTTAAATGTGTTATTGTATAACTTGAGTATCCCTAACCCAAAGACTTTCAGCATTGATGCTCTTGGTCTTAAAAGAGCATAGGTTAGATCAAATTTAGTAACTGGGGTTAAGAACCAAAGTGGCTTTCGAACCAATTAAGCCCTAAGGGCTCTTAACCAAGACCCGAATATTATCTAGTCTCTATTTAAGTTATGAGAATCAAAGTAATTGATGGTCTTGGTCTAACCTAAAGGGAGCCCAACCGGTTCTTCTAAATAAAAGGGTTTGCATGATAGTCTGTGACTACGAGGATAGGTAGAAATTTGGTCTATTACAGGTCCATAGGAACGTGATTGGGATTCTTAGAGTCTGGATGCATGCATCTAAGGTTAGGAGAAAGAGGCAGGAGTTAAGTAGTCAGTTTCAAGGCCTACAAGAAACCCAACCGGGATCCTTACACGAGGTCCACTTTAGTTTGCTTAGAGTCCTTAATTTTCCTTTATAAAGTACTAAGATGAGCTAGTCTTGAGCACTTCCTATTAATCAGTTAGGAAAGAGATGACTAAGAAGGTACATGAGCGGAGTCTACAATCCAGTTTCCAAGGAAACTCTACCTNNNGGGTTAAAGTTAAAGTAAAAATCCAAATCAAATTTTAATCCCTCACTAATTCCAATGGCTGGAAACAACGGGATTGCTCAACTTACAAAGATAATGAAGAGGATATAGATTAGAATGGAGGAGAATGAAAAAAGGACGGAGATGACGGTTGTTGCACTCCAAACCTTACCAAGTAACCCCAAAGGATGATGGTGAGAACCCTCACAATAAAGAATGGGAAGATGATGGAAGGGAGAACTAGATAATAAGAAGAAGGAAGAAGAAAGGGAAAATAGCACTCCTCAAATTAATCTGCAAGTAGATCATATAAAACACCTACTTAAATAATCCTTGATGCTTAATAATTACTTTAATGGTTATGCAGGATTCACATCAACCCCAAAGTGGAAATTACGTCTAAAATTTAGCATCTCGGATATCAAATTTCGTAGAGTAGAAAACCCTACCTATCATATGGGGAACTTTGTTAGTGACATGACTTTAAAGGGAATTAACAAAGACATCTTCCACATCATATTTCTTTGGACTTTTGACGAGGATGTGATCAGGTGGTATAATGCTATTGACCGATGAAACATCGCAAACTGGGATGATCTTTGCAAAGAGTTCTTAAGTTAGTATTCATATAACGCTGACATCCCAATCACACTTAGAGACTTAGAACTGATCAGGCAAGAGGAAAAGGAAGGATTTTATGATTACCTCATTAGATGGAGTGCAAAGGCTGCCCATATGGTGTACTAACCCTCAGAAACTAATCAAATAGAATTTTCATTGGGAATCTCCAACCTATATATAGGCAGCACTTGCAGTTCACACCTTTTGAAAATTTCACGACACTGAGGAATGTAGGTATGTTTGTAGAAGAAGAATGGGCTAAAGGAGAACTTGTAAAGACTAGTAGCAACTGGAATAACAACTATTAGAATAAGGATAAAAAGGCAAGTGGCTGTAGGAGTAAAGAAATGGATGTGATAAACCCCTACAATGAGTATACCCCCATAAGGACCACCTAAACTTCAACTTTAGAATGATTATTGGCCAAAGGAAAGATCGATCTTCTTGAGGTTAAGCTAGAAATCAAAGCTATTAGGCAATCCAAGTCTTTTGATCCAACTAAGTATTGCAATTATAATCGGGCTTAGGGGAATGATACTGAGAACTGTTGGACATTTAAGAACAAGCTTAAAAGGATGTTCAAGTTAGGGAAGCTTCCTTTGCCTAAAGCAGTTCAAAAATGATAAAAACCCACTTGGAGATTGTGAAAGCATTTTTGCTATCATTGATGATCAAGAAAAGAAATGGAATCCATCCATATACATACATAACATTTATCGGCCAAAGCCAAAGGTTTGTGTAACCACATAATATTTAGGGGTTAATGGCTTGTACGAAAGCAATAAAGAGGATGTTTATGAAACACATGGAGGATATTAGCCTGCTAAAGCAAGTGATGAAGATTTCTTGGGAGAAAATAAAGGAGGTGACTTTTGGGGGGAGGAAGATCAAGCTAAGGGTCAACACCTCATAAAAGATGGATGACATCAAGCCAAAGAAGGCCCATAACAGGCGATAGAAAAAGAAAATGGGATGATAGTTAAAGAAGAGGATTGAGTGCTAAAACAATTGAAGAAACTCAAGGTAGAAGTAACTATTTGATAACTCATAGTTGTCTTAGAAAAGAATAGACAACTCTTATTCGATGAGCTAAGCAAAACTAACCTATCTCTTAAAGCCACGCATGAAGAACTAATAACCTCAATCACCACCAGTAAAGGCACCATAACCTTTAGCAATGTGCATCTTCCACCAGGAGGTTCAATGTATAAGAATACCTTACAGCTCACTATAACTTGCCTTCAAAAGCACATATTACTCATCTTAGTTGACAACAGGCCTGCTGTGAATGTTTGCTCCTGGAGAATTGTTGGAAGGCTAGGAATTAAAGAAAGTCACCTGTTAACACTTTCAACTCATTTAAGGGCATATGATAATTTAAAAGGATTGGTCCTGGCTACCATCTTTCTTCACATGAATGTGGCTCTTATTGAAAGGAATGTAGAATTCTAAGTCCTGGATATCTCAGCTACCTTTAACTTACTTTTAGGCATCTATGGCCCCAAGCACACTAAGCAATCCCATCCATACTACACAGAAAGTGAAGATGCTGATAAAGGGATAAGTGATTACTGTTGAAGGTGATGATTTATGTGTTACTATCACCGACAAGGGACCAATGCTAAAAATAGAAGCAAAATCATGATGACAAGGAACTTTGTAATTTTGACAGTAATGGCCTTAGAGAAGGATCAAGCTCCTTTTGACTTCGATTCTTAGTCAAACCTAAGTGTAAATGTTATTCTTAAGAAATGAGAGTACTTTCCAATGATAGCTGTAAGTAGAAGAGTAGAAGGCGGGACTACCTTTCCCTTAACTCCAAAGATATCAGCCCACTCCCGAAGAAGTAGCTAAAGTCAAGCGAGAAGTACAAGCTTGAAAAGATCCAATTAGAAATGGAATCAGGAATAATATAGCATAAGGCCTTATCTACTTACTCTTAATGGACAATTACTTAGTGAAGGTGATGATTTTCCTTTCTATGGCTTCCATGAGCCCCATTATATGAAAAAAGGGGATTTGGGTTCCTGGATATTGGAAATATTTAGCAACTGCTAACTATTAGGGAAGAAGGCACTTACCTCAATAGGAAAAGACTGATCCGCTCAAGATTGGACCCACTTAGTTGAAACCAATATCTCTAGAATACTATTCAGACAGGTTCATAGGACGCAAAAGGACCTAAATATTATTCTGTCCCTGCCCTTATAGCTGGTAAAAATACGAATTCGGGTTAATTCTGGTCCGAACAAATCGGACTTTTGTACAAAAACTTCATACTCGAACCCTGTTTGGATTATAAGTTGGACACTTTGACTAGACCCGGACCCGGATGTCCAATGTCCAGACCCAATAACTTGAATGTTCAAATTTGTGATATGATTTTTGGGCATTCTAACAGAAGTTTTGTGTGACTGAACCGAAACCCGATTTTCAATGTCCAGACTCAGTTGTCCGAAATTTTTTTTATAAAATTTTATAGAGAATTTGTACCAAAATTACACATAAACTTAGTTGTCCAATGTCCAAACCTAATTATCCCATTGTCCGAACGCGAAATAGCTTAAAACTCAGGACAACATGAATTGTCCGAACGAGATTCAAAACTCTGGACAACCCGAACCCTAAATTCCCAAACCCGAACCTGAGCCGGATTTAAATTTGGACATGACTGATTATCTGAATTTTAAATTTGAATGAAAATTTTGTGACCGTAGCTAGTTTTTTCCAGGTCGAACAAATTCAAGTAATCAGGTCGGATGAATTCTTGCTAGCCCTACTTGCGATGTCCAGCAATGACTTCAACCATGCAAAGTTCAGCATTGAAGTTGGCACAAAGAGTTATGAGCAACTAACTTGGATAGCGAAAGAGGAAGGAAAAGTTTTCACTAGAGCTTTAGGGTGGCAATTCAGAGCAGTCTATCATGGGATCTAGGATAGAGTTTGGGGGTTAGTCTTCAATGTTTATTTCCCTAGAATTTACATTAGATGTACTTATTTTCAATTTCAACAAGATGAACTCTTTTGCTTAGGACTCGTCTCATCCTTGTTCTCTTAAATGCTTTGCCTCTAATAATGATGAAAATGAAGCAACAATCCCAAAAAACTTAATCAAAGTAGTGAAGGACCATATGAAATTGAACTTTTGTAATCGAGAAAACAATACTGATCAATTTTAAGACTCCCGAGGAGCCCTGGGAGCTTAAAATAGGGAAATCTTTAAATATCGAGCAGGAGAATTCCACTTCACTCTTGTGAGAATTTATGGATGTGTTCACATGGTCCTATAAAGACATGTCTAGCATAGATCGAGATACAGCCGAGCATAAGATTCCTCTCTACCCTGACGCCAAGCTAGTGAAAGAGAAACTTCGCAGGATGAAGCCAAAATGGGCCTTAAAGAAAAAAGAGGAGATTTAGAAACAACTGGACGCAAGTTTTATTAGAGTTGCATAGTGCCCCCCATTGGTTATAAATGTTGTGCCAATCCCATAGGAGGATGGGGGAGTAAGAATGTGTGTAGACTTAAGGGAATCTAATAAGGTAAGTCCAAAAGATGACTTCTCTTTACCATATATACTTATTCTAGTTGACAACATCGCTATACATGTCCTTCTTTCTTTTATGGATGGCTATGCCGATTGTAATAGGTGAAGACGGCAAAGGAAGACATGAAAAACACTACCTTTATTGCTCCTTGGGGAATGTATTGCTATGTTGTAATACCATTTGGACTAAAAAAGGTTAGGGCAACCTATCATAGGACTGCTACCACTCTATTACATGACTTCATGCATAAGAAGGCAGAGGTGTACATAGATGACATGATCATAAAGTCCAAAGAAATATTAAGGCATATCCCGCCCTTAGAAGGTTCTTTGCAACATGTAGAAAATACAATATGTGCTTAAACCCATAGAAATATGCATTCAAAATCACATCTAGAAAACTAGTAGGATATGCAGTCAGTTTGAGGGGAATTGAAGTCGATACCTCAAAGATCAACGTCATCTAAGAAATGCCCCCGCTAAAGATTAAAAAGGAAATAAAGGGATTTCTAGGAGGCTTACTGTGTATTAGTCTTTATATCAAAATTGGCACTGGTATACAAGGCTATCTTCAAGAAATTCAAGACATGAGTGAAATTAGGATGCGATAAGGATTGTCAGGAAGCATTCGATAAAATCAAGGAATACTCTCCAATCCACTAGTGTTAGCGCTTCTGCAGTTGGGCATTCCCCTCATTCTATATCTTACAACGACGATAATAATATTGGGGGCCATGTTAGCCCAAAAGATAGATGGATTGGAATGAGCTATCTATTATTTGATTAAGAAATTTCTTGAATATGAAACATGTTATTACCCCTTAGAAAGAACTTCTCTAGCATTAGTTCAGGCATCTAAGAAGCTTAAGCATTACATGTTAACCCACATGGTATATGGTGGCAACAATGGACTCAATAAAGTACCTCTTGCATTAGTAGGTGATAAATGGCAAAGTTGCTAGGTGGACAGTTATGCTATTGGAATTTGCCCTATATTATGTCCCACATAAGTCAATTAAGAGAAGAGCTATGTCGGATTTGTTAGTCAACTTACCAACAGAGGATTAAAAGGAAGAAATGTTTGATCTCCCTGATGAAGAAGTCCTCTAAGTAGAGGAAGACATATGGACTATGTACTTTGATGGGGCTTCAAATCAAAAAGGATTTAGAGTAGGCATCCTCCTAGTATTCCTAGAGGCGGCACATGCCCCTATCTCTATCAAACTAGATTTTAAGGTTACTAACAACATGGCTAAATGCAAAACCTACATTATTGGGTTGCAAGCTATCATAGAAATAGGGGGTAACGAACATGCGGGTGTATAGAGACTTTAATTTAATAATCAACTAAATCTCACAAAGATGGAAAGTGAGAAGTGAACCCTTAGCACCGCACTAAGCGCATTTGGTTGAGCTCACTAAAAACTTTGTCCAAATTACTTATACTTACCTTCCCCATGAAGATAACCAATTTGTTGATGCCTTCGCAAAATTAGCTTCAATGATCAATATTCCTAGTAGTATTCATTCAATTCCATTAGCAATAGAAATGAGGGATAAGCCAGCTAATTGTTATATAACAGAAGCATGCAACATTAACATTACCTTTTGGTATTATAACATTTTTCAGTAATTAACAAGGAAGGAGTGTCCTCTTTGATCCACTCCAAAAGCCTAACGGTTATTAAGAATGTTGGCTTCGTAATATTTTAAGGACCAAGGAAAGCTATATAAGAAGATGTACATAGTCATAAACTTACTCTGTGTAACACATGAGGAAGCGCAAGAAATCATGAAGGAAGTTCATGGTGGGGAGTGTGGGCTGTGTATGAACGACCGAGTGTTAGCCAAAAAAGATTAGAGGATGGGGTATTATTGGTCCACAATGGAAGCGGGTTGCCATACATATGTAAGAAGTCATAAATGTCAAATATATGCCAATTTGCAGCATCTACCTCCATCTTTTTCTCAACACTTACTTCATCATGGCCCTTTTTAGTATAGGTAATTGATATAATTAGAAAGGTGATGCCGAAGGGAACATGCGACCATGAATATGTGCTTCCAGCAATTGACTAGTTCACAAAATGGGTATAAACAAAGTCCTATGCAAAAAATTACCTCAAAACATGTGGTAAGGTTCACCGTTAACAATATCTTATGTATGTATGGTGTACCACATGAATTTATAAGTGATCAAGGTAGTCATTTCAGAAAAAACATAATAGACTTATTTGAAAAATATAAAATCCAGTAGCATAAGTCCTCCCCTTAACGACCCCAAACCAATATAGCAGTTGAAGCAACTAATAGAGTATCTGAAGGATAGTTGAAAAAATGGTTGAAAACTACAAAGATTGGCCCAACAAGCGACTTTCACTTTATGGGGATATAGATCTTCAATTCGCACTTCAATGGGAGAAACTCCATACTTCCTGGTATATGAAATGAAAATAGTATTTCCAATTGAAATAGCGATGCCCTCACTCACAACAATAGTGGAAAGTCAACCTCCGGAGTCAGAGTTGGCAAAAGCTCGATATGAGGAGCTGGTCATGTTAGATGAAAGGAGATTGAGGGCATTACAAAATGTCCAATTATACCAAGCTTGGATGTCAAGAGCTTTCCATGAAAAAGTCAGACTAGAGAGCTATAATAAGGAGACCTGGTTTTGAAGGAAATAAGGGCCCCAATACAAGGCCCAAGGGGAAAATTTAGGCCTAATTGACTAGGACCATATATTATAAAAACCATTTTGCCAAGAGGAGCTAGGGGTGGCAATTTCACCCACACCCGATGGATATTCATTCCACCCGACCCGACAAAGTAGGTAAAAATATGAAATATATGGATGATAGATGGATGATGGATGATGGTTTGATGTATTGGATTGGATCCGAGTGATGCTCCTACCCGCCACTCGACCCATCACCTGTTTAATCATCCACTTGTTTATCTTCCATTAGCAATTAGTAACTTTTTATTTTTGTCCTTTAAATTTTACTCATTTTTTGGATAATTATATTGTTAATTCTATGATTTTTGTCAAAATTAATACAGTGGATATGATATTTATTCATTCCTTATATCTAAAATATCCTTTTTAAACTTTTCAAAAGACAGCTTACTTTTTTATATAAATGCGCTAACATATTATACATAAACTTTCATCAGTTGTTTACAACTCAATGCACCCGTTTTCACCTGTAGATGTTGGGTGGGTAGATTGGATTAGAGCTTTTGGGATGATGCATGGATTGGATGAAGCGGATTAGAGTGGCGATGGATGCAGATGATAGTTCACCCGATCCAAGCCCAATCCACTGCCACCCCCGCGGAGCAATAAAGCTCACAAATATGGACAATGGGGAGTACACTCAATGCACAAATCTTAATCAATTGAAGAAGTGTTATGCTTTGCTAGACTATTTATGACCATAACCCATGGTAGGCTTCAAAAAGAAGTAAGAATTAATCTCCCTAAAATAAATACATGACGCCTATATTAGCCCCAAAAGAAAATAAATAAACTTCTAATGAACTACAAAGGCCTAATTGCACAATGCAGATATGAAGAAAGCCTTAAACGGTCCAACCCCATCATTCATTAGCTTTACACCATCTTAAAAAAAGTTTAACAGTAGGTGAATTATTGAGCAGCCCAGCCAAAAAGAAGCCCAACAAAATGGTCCATGACCAGTTGGTGGGAACCAAGCCAGGCTTAGTCCAATAGGAGTTAGGCCAGGATTTTAGGTTTCTACCAACAGAAGTTAGGCTCAACTGAACCAGGAAAATTGGGCAGTTTATCATTGATGGATTTGCAGTAATGGTAATAAGAGCAACAAATTGTGTTGAGAATTATAATACTTTTATTTCCATTAAAACTTCTAAAAAGCATACAACTTATAATGAAAGTCCTAATAGCATACCACTATGAAAAAGCTGCTTATTCTAAAACAATAGGCAAAGAAAATTCTTAATCTTTCTTCAGTTTGTTGTCNNNNTGAACTTATGATGTTCCATTGGGGGATAGGATCTTCAACTCTCTTTCTTTTGCCCTGAGATGAGTTGTCTTTGCCAATGGTCACCTCCATCTTCTTAGTACTTAGAGAATAAGTTGCTTATTATAGATGGAGTTTCTTAACTTAGCATCACATTTATTTATCCAATCCAGATAGTGCTTCGAGATTTATGTAGAGTGTGGGATGGACGACATCATAATGGTGGGCTAGTCAAACCCATAGTCAACCTAAGACTTCATGCGAGAGGGGTCATTTATGCAGCTTTTAGGAGGAAAAAATCTAAATTCAGAATTTGTTTATGACCAAATTGTCTCTTTAACTATCCTGGAAAGAGGTAAGTTCCCATGAATAGGCCTATGAGACAAACGTAGGCACTATTCCCTCTATTAAAAATTATCATATACCCCACCAACGAACCATCAAGCGGATAAGAGGATTCTTCTCTAAGAAGCTAATCCAATTCACCATGGATTAATCTTTGAGAAACCTTCTCCTTTGGCGGAATTAACGAAATTGTGAAGCTAAAGTACGTGCCTATATTCTTAAGAGCTTTAATCAGCCTCAACAGCTCTAACAGCCAAATCTACACATTGACAGAAACCAATGGAAGAAAAGAATTCAGACACAGGCCTAGAAAGAACTGGACTAGTTCTAAGTTTCCATTCAAACAGCAAAAAAATAAAAATAATAAGAAGGAAAGAGAAAGGAAAGAAGGTGAGAACCTAACACTAATGCAAGGGGAACCTAAACCAGGTTCTTAGGCCCAATTCAGAGTATAAACAAAAGAAGCAATTGGGCCTAAAAATCTACCTGAAGTAGCAGTAGGCTTCCTGAAAAGAACTAGTTTGAATGATGATGATGATCCAAGCACACTATGGCTTCAACAACCATGAGTGGTACAGAGGTTTGATTACAATGAATCCTCTTTACTATGTTTAGTAGCATGACAGGTCCACTACTGTCAGAAACACCTACAAATAGGAAGGCTTCAAGAAGACATAGGAGAATAGCTCTACCCCTATACATACCTTCAAGAGCCTACTTGTTTTCTCTTTATAACTAAGAAATAACGGACACAAAATCTGCTTCATCCTCGATGATGATAGTAGAGATGTCGTCCTCGCTTAAACTTTAGCAACAGTGATGCTGAGAGGACATGTCTTTTGGAAAATATGGTAAAACAGGCGGCAATGGAGTGGAAAGTCCACTATAGCACTAAGCTATGAATTAAAGGGCATAACTCACATCCCCCAAAATGAAAGACGTGAAATTCAAACTTGCAAAAGATAGAGGTAGCTCTAAGAAATTCCTAGGATATTTGACTTGGAGGAGGTTAAGTAGGCTGTTTAATTGAAGGCTTTTAAGTTTATGCTTATCTTTGGCCGTCAAGGGTAAGTAGCCAAGAGGCTAGGACTTTTTCAAGAGACATGTGAGTTTTTCAGAGATTGCTCCTACAACTGATGAAGGATGAAGAGCAAGTAGTTTAATTTATAGTTGCCCAAAACAGCTAGTCCAAAACCAAGTAGGTCTCAAATTGACCAGTCGACGGGAACTTGGCTAGGTTCCTATTCTTGGTGCAGCAGAACGTCGAGTCCAAATTACGCTGGGGCTCGCTAGCTAGCTTAGAGTTTGGCCGGGTTCACTATTCGGTCCATCGAGCATTTTTAAAACTCTTCTCTTCTCCATCCTATTGGTAATTCTAGTTGGCTATAATTTAGAAATTATTTAATATTTAGGGATTACTTAGGACCACAAAGCTCTTTACACGTATTGTGTCTCTTCATTATAGGGTTTTTTTTTTTTTGGAATTTAGGGGAGAATGGGACTAATTTACACGAAGTAATTGTAGGTTTGCATGGTTACGTAAGATTTACATGAAAGTAACATAAGCGTAGGATTTCATTATGACGTCATTACAAGAGCATCATACATACACCTAACAGGTTACCCTTACTAATCATCTTGGAACCCACTGCTACTTCTACCAAAGAAGTAGTCAACATAACACGATGTGAAGTCAGAATCATTTGAAGTTCAACTTGCATCCATGCCCAGCCGAGGAATGCCTCTAGGAGCTCAGGAATTGTGGGGAGGTTTGCTATGCATTGTCCCAGACGAGGACTCACCATATAAATCTGGGGAACGTAAGGCTCCCCCAAGGAAGAAACTATGGCATTAAGATCCTGTAGATCATAGATTTGAAGTAGTTTCATCTATATCGGAGAATTTATGTGGGGTTCTACCTCTCGGGCATGAGAGGATTGT
Organism: Stenocereus thurberi; assembly: GCA_002740465.1. Classification (NCBI taxonomy): domain Eukaryota; kingdom Viridiplantae; phylum Streptophyta; class Magnoliopsida; order Caryophyllales; family Cactaceae; genus Stenocereus; species Stenocereus thurberi. The sequence continues at coordinate 16,108 of NCQT01067808.1, forward strand.
GGGATATCTTGGGCTCTCAATGAAGGACAACTTCTTGAGTAGGATCCAAGAAGTCTTTTAAGCCTAGCATCATCTCTAGGTGCCTTTTACAGAAAGCGAGAAGGTTTAATAATGACAAAAACCTCCCAAGGAAAGTAAAAAGAGGCAAATTACCTTATCTATTCGAGGGTGGTGATAAGTGAAGAAATTTGCAAATTCCCTCATCATCAAATGAAAGCGTCATATTATTAGGCTAGATTGCTCACAATTGTAGTAAATGAAAGAAGAAACACATAAGTATGCATACTTAAACACTTTATAAAAGGAAGAGTAAGCAATGTATTGATCCCTTTAATATGGGAGCAAAAGGGAGCTCAGGACACGTGAATTCTAGGGCTAGCAGGAGTCTACGAATACTAGCCTTTCTCCTTCTCTCACCACATTCATGTTTAAGCCTAACACAGGAGCGTCGACAGACGTTCTCTATCAAGATTCATCACATTGGTGTCACGGAAACATTAATGAAAGGAAAAGTGTTGCATAATCAATTTCCAAATGAGCCATGATTCACTGAAGATATGCGGTATAATTATATTATTGGTCAACACAATCAACGAGCTGAAGGCCTATCTTTATTTCATCCATCTCTTCTAGGCATAATGTTGTAGCATAACACATGGAATGGGCGGAGCTACCAGAACAAAAAGAGGACATTGATGGGCACTTTTAGCAGTAACTCTTTCAACCAAATACCAAATAAAGCTGAAAGGCCCCTCTATAAGGATTCACTGTTGGGTATAGTACTGAGAAGCCTACACTTCAAGAGTAGAAATATGGGTCTTCCATGGGTGAAAATGCGCCTACGAAAAGCAGAGGTATCAAAAAGTCCAAAATAATTAAGACTAAGGATGACAGACTTATCTTTCTAACTTATCTAAGCAACATGCCATTGTTAAAGCATTGATGGTTTTTCAAAGGCACTGTAGATTTCCATATCCAAATTTCCATTGAATTCAGTTATCCTTGGTCCATAAGATCATTATCGGGAAGTGGGTTGGATTTCTCTACCCTAAAGGCTTAGAAAAGTACTTGTAAAACCAACGTTGCCAAAGTAATGAGTCAATGGTAGAGGTTATAGGCAAAAAGTAAGGGAATTGTCTTAAAGAAATCATTACCTTGATTACTCTGAACAAATATCCAAGTGGTAGACTGAAATTTTGTTCTCTACGAGTTCTATTAGTTTTCTCATTTCTGCACCCCAACTTGTATTCCACGAATAAGGGTAAAATATGAAGCTATCCCCCAATTTAGGTGCCTCACCCTATTTAGGTCACAAGGTTAACTAGATAGTGAAAATAATAGTGGTCTGCCATCTTGGCAAAACTGGTGGTGATAAGGAGAAAAGCTAAAATAATAAGAGCTTGTTGATCAATTGAATGCTTGACCCATCAAATATCATGATTCACGGAATCAAAAAATATTTTATAAGGAGAGATGCTTTCATGAGGTACACTTTCTACAATAGGACCAAAGCGTTGAGAAGGGAAGTCAGGTTGTAGATAAAAGTCTTCCTGAGACACTAGCGGGTCTCCCGAAAGTCCAAGACCTGTTAGCATGGCAAAATCAAAGGGGGTGTTGCTCATATTTACAAATGAGGAAAT
>NCQT01067812.1:8276-19793 GCA_002740465.1 Stenocereus thurberi
ATTTTGAACATTGCAGCTGGGGTTTCCATCATTCTTAATGCATTTTTAGCATTTTCATTTAATGAATCATACCAATTAGCTACATTGCGAGAAAAATTATGTTCGATATAATTTAAGAAATTACTTACAGTCCATATGGTATTTAGATTTAAGACACTATTCATTCATCTTTTTCAGTGCTCAAATATTTCTTCTCTATTACGAGCTCTATCTATGTTTAAGATGCATCAAGTTTGGCTAATTTGGGTAAGGCCAATTTTTTCAAGTGTCGTAGTTTTCTTGGGATAAGCCTAGAGGAAAAATTGGTTGTACATGCTGCTGGGATGTATTTAGGTCTCATAAAATTAGTATTTTTTCTAAAAGATTCACCAAATTCTTCAGGCATATGAACAATATTGTTGGCTAGATTGGTATAAATTTTAGCTATGTTGAGTTCCTCTCCAGTTTTATTAATCTCGTCATCAAATATCATTTTTTCATATTTTTTTAATCCAATTTTCCTCCAACTTCTTCTAGAGGCACTGCATTAAGATTTTCTAACTTAATCAGGTTCCTTTGGTGATATATTTCCTCTCCTAGTTGGACATCATTTATCTCTTCATTGCCTTCAGATAATACCCTCTTTATAAACTATTGTATCCATGATTTTGTCTAATTCTTATAGATTTTGTTCTTTTTCAAACATACTTTATAGTTCTTGAAGATTATACTACTTATCCTTCATTTTCTTCTTCTTTTGCTACCTTTTCAGCCTATTTTCCCTTGATTTTTTCTTACTTCTTTTTGGATTTTTATTTCATGCAAAGGAAATGGATTTTGGTGTTTTGGGTTTTGGAAAGGATGTTTATGCTGAAACCGAGTACTATTACTCAAAGTTGATTTTCTACTATGCCTGATTTTATTAACTAAAGAAAGATTGATTATAGATAATTATTTCTTAATCTTCTTAACTTCAGCCTTAATTTTGGTTAATTTAGCATTTAATTCTAAAACTATACCAGTAATATAGTTTAATTGAGGTGTTATTGAAGTGGTTCCTTTAGGTGACTGCACAATATGAGAATAATTAGGAGTAGGGCAAGAAGTTGATGATTCAAGTATTAAACACAGTTAATTAGCTTAATCGACTATTCATTAAGATTAATTATCTTAATTATTTCTGCCATGTGGCTCTAATACTAGTTAAAAGAGGGTTTTGTGTAGTATCTATGAATAGAAAGCCGCAACCAGAGTAAAAATTTTGAAAGTAAGTTTTTAAGGATTGAGGTTAAAAACGAAAATTTAAGAACTTAGGGTGCTTTTTGCAATTTATAAAGTCAAGTTTGGTCACTTTTGGTTCCAAAAAATGTTTTCCCAAACTTGGATGAACCTCAAAATATTTACCCAAAATTATCGTGTCAAAAAAATATTGACCTTTACCTCGATGATATAATTTACCCCAAAAATAATTAAGATAATTAGTAATTAATCAAACTAATTAACTATGGTTAATGCTTGAATCATCACCTATCTTCCTTGTTCCTAATTATTCACATATTGTTTGCTTACTAGGATGAACCACTTCAGTAGCACCTTAATAAAACACATAATCGATATAGTTTTAGAATTAAAAGCTGAATTAGTAAAAATTAAGGCTGAAGGGGAGATTAAGAAAAAATTGTCTGTAATACATCTTTAATTAATGAGATTAGACATAGTAGAAAATCTACCTTAAGTATTAGTACTCCATTTCAACATAAACATCCTTTCCAAAGCCCAAAAAACAAAAATCCATTTCCTTTGCATGATATAAAAATCCAAAAAGAAGTAGAAAAAAATCAACTGAAAAATCATCTGAGAAGATAGAGAAAGGAGAAGAGGATGGAGTATAAGCAATATAATCTTGAAGAATTATAGAATATGTTTGAAAAAGAACAAAACCTAGAAGAATTAAGCAAAATCATGGGCACAAATTATTGATGAGCAAAATATATTAACTGATGATAATAAAAAGACAAATACTGTCTGGATAGAAGAAGAACTATATCATAAGATGAATCTAATTAAATTAGACAATCTTAACATTGTATGTTTAGAGGAAATTAGGAAGAGATTGGATAAAAAATACAGTAAAATGGTGTTTGACGATAAAATTAATAAGATTGGATAAGAACCCATTATAGATGAAATTAAGACCAATCTAATTAACAATGTAGTTCCTAAACCTGAAGAATTTGATAAACCTCCAGAAGAAATACCCATTTGATGAAGCCTAGATACATTCCAGCAAGACGTACAACTAATTTGTCATTAGAGTTTGTTCCAATAAAAATCACAAACTTTGAAGAGATTGACCTTACCCAATTAGCCAAAGATGATATATCTTAAATATTGATGGAGTTCACAATAGAGAAGAAATATTTATGCATTGGAAAAAGAGGCATGAATAGTATCCTAAACCTAAATACTACATGGACTACTGTAAATTTCCTAAACTATATCGAACATCATTTGTCTGGCACTGTAGTTAACTAATATGATTCATTAAATGAGGACGATAAAAATGTATTAAGAATTATGGAAACACCAGCCGTAATGTTCAAAAATCTATATAAGGAAATCAAAACCGAATTTATCGAAACTAAATTTGATTTCGAAGAAAAAGCAAGAGAATGACATAGAGAGATTAATAACACATAGTTATGGGATATGAGGGATCTGGAAAATTATATTGCTGAATTTAGTCAATATTATTACAAAATTGGGCATAGTGAAACCAATCCTATTGTGTTTTATAACGAACTGTCATATCAAATTAATTCTGCAATCAATGAAAAATATATTACATTACTTGAGAAATAGATGTCATTGATACCCATGGTACAAAAGTTCTTATCTAAGAAAATGAGTCAATGATTAATATCTTGATTTCCAGAAGCAAAAGAAAATGTAGAAGCAATTTCTAACTTGTTGGGATAATCCTCACCAATGGAGAAAAGCACCTGAAAGGAGAAGAAAAAGAAAATCTTCATTAAAAAAAGAGCTTTAATAAGCAAATGGGAGAGAAATATAAAAGAAAATATTATAACAAATTAAGCCCCAAAAAACGAAATTTTTTTTAGAAAAACCGCTTATTGTCTATAGTAAAAAACAACTGTAAGTGTTGCGCATACAGATAAGTAGGTCATTATGCAAATGAATGCAAACATAGGAAGAATAACAAACTTATTAAAACTTTGGGTAGTCTAAATTATTTTGAGCTTAGCGAGGAAGGAGCACTAGATCTAGCACTAAAAAATAAGGGAATTGTTGAAATTGTACTAGAAGATAAATATGAAGAAAGTGACTATGGTCATATGATGGAAATTAGCTTGATCGATCTCAGTGATCTTCAAGGAGAAGAATTTGTGGTAGACGATGAGAACGAAGAAGTCAAAGGAGATTTGATCCTTCCCATAATTTAGAAAGACATGATCTATAAAAAATCAATCTTTCAATTAAAGAGCAAATACGTATGTGAAATGATAGAAGGAGATCTAGAAATCAAAGACTATAAGTATGATGTAGGAAAAGTTAATTGTATTAATTGGTAAAACATCTATAAGCATAACAAAGACAGAAACTATAGGTATATCGACGACGGAAGTGTCCAAGTGCAAATCACTCCATTGCAATGTTATAGCAAAAATATTGATCTTTATGCTTTGCTATGTAATATCAAACATACAAAATTTAATAATCAAATTATCACAAGGATTAAGACCAATTCATATAATCAATAGGATTTAATTGCCGACTGGGACATAATTATGTAATCCTAAAAGATGAATTCACCAAAAATTTCCTATCCCTTAAGATAAAAATAGTTGGGATAGACATGAAAAGAGGATGATACTGTTTGAGGATATTTTTTAAAATAATCTAGAAACTAGATAATACTATAAACCCAAACACTAAAGTAACAATGATAGACGCAGAAAAATTTAAAAGTCCTACTCCTATGTAAAAAATCCAAAGGATAAAATCTAAATCCCAGGAGATAAAAATCAATAAGTCTTGGATATCTAGTTTTGCCAATCCCACAAAAATTAATAAGAAAAATGCAGTAAAAATTGATAAAAATGGTAAAATTACCATTAAACCCAAATTATAAAGAACTGTGAGTACAAAATCAGAATGGAGAGAAGGGTCTTCATTAGCTAAAGAAGAACTTAAAAAATGTGATACAATTAGTATGACCAATAAAATGAGTAGAATGAGTTCAAAACTCCCAAGACACAGCGTAGACCAAAGTATGAGTGTAGATAGGAAAGTCATTGGGTACAAAATAAGAACTATTAGTGAACCAATCTATGAAGATGAATTACTAAAAACATGACTATGGAGATATGCTCTAAAGTCATCAATGCAAATCCTAATAGCATCTATGTTCCAGTAAATGTATGCTTAGAAGGATATAATGGATATGAATAATGTACCTAAAGCGATAGTTTTTGTTATGTATGTTTTGAAAACATATCATTATTTTCGGAACTTATATGGAAAAAAGTGAAGAATCCTTTATAAGTAAGGATAACTGATAATAGTATTATGAGACGCAATGAAGCAATTGAAGGGTTATCAATAAAAATAGGAGAAGTCCAATGCATTATTCTAGTTCTATAGGCTACTGACCAACCCTCTCATGATATAATAATTGGTAATAATTTTCAGAGGCTATATTCTCCATATAATATTCATAACAAATGGTCACTCACTTCCTATTGATAAATTAAATAAAGCTTACAATTATCAGAAGATTGAGTTTATATGCAGCCAATGTAGTGAGAAGGTAATACTTGCATACCATGAGATAGCTCTAACAATTTCACTACTTAAGTTATCTATTAAACAGTAGATTACTGAACAATAGGAACAATTATACAATAAACTTTACTCTGATAATCCTCTAAAATTTTAGGATTTGCAAAGATCGCTTTGTTAATCCAACACTATTGTTCGAGTCAAACAAATAGTGTATACACACCAGGATATCCAAAAATTTGATAAACAATTAAAGAATTCTGGATAAAGGATTAGTTAGAAATAGCAAGAGTCCTCACACCAGTCCTCCTTTCATGGTAAAAAATCATACTGAAGAAAAAAGAGGAAAAGAAAGAATGGTAATTAATTATAAAAAGCTTAATGATAATGCTATCTTTGATGGTTATTATATTCATAACAAAACAATCATTTTCAATAGAATTCAAGGAGCTCCTTGATTCTTGAAAATGGATTGCAAAATCAGGTACCAATAGATAAAGATGGATGAAAAAAAGCATTCCTTTAAACACTTTTAGTGCCCCTCAAGGACATTATTAGTAGATACGAATGCCATTTGGTCAAAAAAATGCACCTCAAATATTCTAAAGAAGAATGGATAATATCTTCAAAGATCTTAATCACTGTTATCTAGTTTACATCGATGATATTCTTGTCTTTTTTAGGACTATAGAACAGTACAAAGATGACGTCCTAGCTGTCATCCAAGGATGCATTGATCATTGTATTATTCTTGGTAAGAACAAGTGCATTTATGCTGAACAAGAAATATAATTTTTAGGTAATATAGATAAAGTTAGACAAATCATCCTACAAAAGCATACCCTAGAGAAAATAGAAAATCTCCTGAAAAGATCGAAGATAGGAAGCAATTAGAAATGTTTCTAGGATATCTTACCTTTGCTTTAGATTTCATGAAAGATTTCACTAGCAGCAAAAACTTAAGAAAGAAGTAAGTTGGACGTGGACCCTAGTGATTCAAAGAATGTTCAAAACATCAAAAAGATGTGCAAAAATCTTCTTGTTCTCAATTTGCCGAATGAAGGAGATGGTTTAATTCTTGAGACAGATGCCACCAATGAGCACTGAAGTGCAGTACTCAAAATTAAAAAAGGATAAAAACTCTACAAATATTGTAGTAAAAGTTTTACTGAAATAGAATACAGCTATCTTACAATGGAAAAAGAAATTCTTATAGTCATAAGAGGAATTGACAAGTTCTTAATCTTTTTAGCTCTGAAACTTTTTTTTTATTCGAACTGATCGTAAAGGCATGCTTGGTTTTGTAAAAAAGAATTTATCAAACATGCAAGCATAAGGGAGATTTCTGCTTTGACAATTATGACTTAACCAATTTTTCTTCTCTATTGAACATATACAGGGATCAAGGAATGCTTTGGCAGATAGTTTAACTCGTGAACGGTGATCATCAGAGTAGAACTCCCACTGAAAATGGAGAAAATTCAAAATAAAATGCCATTACTACTAGAATGTGTTTCTCTTTCTAGTAGAGTTCTTATGGATATTTTGAAATTTTATGCAAAAAATAGATCACGCTTGATCTGCTGTCTTCTGCCTGTCTAATAGTATAAAGATCCAATCATTTAGAATTATAAATAAATTGCCTAAGGTGTCCTTATAATATTAAAAAAGAAGCTCTTATGTTCAAGAAAAATGATTCAATGAATGGTATCCAGCCTGCGTTGACCACTATCATAATTATTTTTATGATATTTGAAAGTCATGAGGTACAACGATCTTCTTTCCTGACAAATATAGAGTTGGTGTTGTTAGTCTCCAAGCAAATTCAATATCTTTAGATGACCCCATTATAAAAGCCTAGGAATATGGAATGGTGATTTACCTGATGGAAATCCCATATCCAAGGTACTCGTTCTTCTTAAGACTAACTGAGTTTCAACAGTACATATTTAAAAGGATCCATTAGATTCTGACATCCCCTGATGGCCCAACAATAGAAGCCTGTATGTTGAAGTACATTACACAGTAATTGAGTATGAAAACGAAAAAGCCAAACTAGCATAGTATCTTATTTAATTAGTTGATTTAGATGATCCCAAGATCAACAACAAGAATGGTTTCCAAAATGTAAAGGATTATTAGTGATTCTACTTTAGCAAGAGCCATCGAATTTTACAACATTTATCATCAAATGTGAGCATTAATTGAACACTAATGTATTGTGGGAACACTATTTTCATCTATCATAATGATTTCAGAAAATATATGAAAGTTGAAGGAGTTACTTTAGAAAATATCTTTGATTATCTCTTCGATATTGGATCTGAAAAATTCTTATAAGAAAAAGAAAAGAAATATCTTTGTAAATTATTTCAAAAATGGGATCTAGAGTATCTTTAACTTGATAAAGATTTTGATGATTATCTGGATAAAGATGGACTGGAAGACACTATTAGAGATGAAGGTATGTAGAATCTCAATATGGATAAATAGTCTTATCAGCAATAAAGGCTCTGAACAATTGTTGCTCCATTATTGTATTATTGTGTCAAGTGTCAAGCTAGAAAAATAATATTGTCTACTGTAGCCATGTGAGGACAATTTTAGTCATGTGAAAAAATCAATGTGTACTGTTACCGTTAGGGCATCCTATATATTCCATATCCTCTAAAAAAGGAGAGGCTGAATGTTGAGAAGGGACACAGTTATTTGAACATTGAGCACAAAAGAAATCGAGTATCTCTATTTCTTTATGAGCAAGCATCTCTAATTATCTTAGTAACTTAAGTCCCTTTTCAATCTTTTCATTCTGATATTTCAACTTTAATGCTTTTAATAAAAGAAGTTTCCCTATAAGGAACATTATTCAATCGAACCTTATGTCCTAAATATTATAATTTCTTGACTAAAGTTTCACTATCCTGAAAAATATAAAGAACTTGATTAATAACTACAGTCTACGGTAGAAAACGGAATGGATCTGTGCTATGCATGATCTAAGGAAGGCGTAGTAGAGATTAGAAATACTTGTAAATTGAAGTTAGAAGAACACCAAGGTCCAATGTCGACTAAGTTTAAGTAATAGTCGAAACTCTCTAATTAAGCTTTAATTATTGTGCTCATTATGATGGGCATCTAATCACATAAAATATTATATTTATGATATAAATAGTAGATAATGATAACCAGTACTAGTAAAGTCATTATAAGAAGTCCAAACATTAATATGAGTTCAGTTTTCTAAAAAAGTTCACAAGTTTAATTGTCTACACTTTGAACCCTATTTAGGTCAAAAATAGAAATTTCAGAAATGTTTGGACCAAAAATAAAAATATTTGTTCTCTGAAAGATTGTTAACCCAAATAATTGTACTCCAAAAAATTATTACTCAAACCTAGGTAGTTCAAGAAATCTTTATCCATTTTCGATAGATCAATTAAATATTTATCCATGCCACAATGGACTCAGAAGCTAATTTTTCTATATTTCATAGCTGGAAAATATATTTCAAATGAGCCACCAAGAGTATGGCGTTTTTCTTCTACCACAAGTTATGCAAATTGGTTCAACTATAAAGTTACAGCCACCCACAAGTGGATCAACATGGATGTTGTAATTCTATAACGATTCATTTTTTGAATCTCAAAAGTTTCCTCTAAATCAACCTCAACAGCTTGGACTGCATTAGCATCATCGAAGGTCCCCTGAATTGCACCTCTGCCAAACATACCATCCATTTTGTCTTCATCATCTATTCTCTTCTACATCTCAACTTGTCCAATTAATTGTAGTCGGAAACCATCTTTCATGAGCAATGTCTCCAAAAATAGTCTTATCCGAATAGCATAGCTAAGCATCGCAAAATAAAAATAGAACCTAGAAACCCAAAAAGAAAGAAAAATAAGCCCTAAAGTGCATAACCAATAAACTGGGAAACACAGAATACATACTAACTATAAAAAATATTAGGGGAGACTTGAACAATCTATCATGATCACTTTTCCATTCGAAAACAGCGGTACTCCATATTCTCACCATTGTAGTTGTTAATATCTGCAGCATCACCTGAAGACTTTAGAAACTTAAAATAAGTACCATTATTGGGCTCCCCCTTGATGTAAGTAGAGACAATGTATCTCTTAAACTCATTTCCGTAATAACCCGATCTATGATTCCGTACCACATGTTTCCAATCTTAGGAGCTCTAGATGATGATAGATCCCATCTCATCCTCCAATTCTCTAACAAAATATTGCATTCCTTACTAGAATCACAAGATTCCCCTTCCACTATCTTTTTGTGAACCATGGGAGTGTTGTATGAGCATCCACTTGTAAAAACTTCAATATACTATGATTAAGAATCTTAGGAAAATTACCATAATAATCATAAGTTTCTAAAAGCCACCTCCCTAACCTTCTTCAAACACATAAATCCTAATAGCTTAAAAACTACCAAAATCTATCTTGTTCACAGCTAAACATTTTTCATAACTTGGCATCTCTATCAAATAAGAAATATCCACAATAGATATTTGGTGATCCATTGTTGGAGGTCCTCTTTTTAACTTACCAACAACAATTTGATCAACTAGTCTCTTGGAAGTGTCTTCAGCATCTTCCCTAATAGCAACGTTGGCCTCATTTGTTGCCTTGTTTTGCAAAGGCTCGACTAATCTTGAAGATATAGACATACATAACATAAAAACACATAGTTTTTAAGTTAGCTTAAAATGAATAATTTGAAACAATAAGCTATATGCTTACTAACAACCTTCTTAAAACCTATGAACAAAATCATCAACCAACAAGATATAAACAAACCATCGTCATAATGTACTGATAAAATTTGAACAAACAACTTTACAGTTATCCTTATGAACAATTCAATATGATATAATGAACACAAAATATCCATAATATAAACATATCTGAACACATTCCAAAAATCAATGAAATACATGTATAAAAATGAACATCAATTGATACAGTCTAAGTATAATAAGTATAATTATTAAATGAACAAAGTAACCTAATAGGTTCAACAGACAATGTCTTACAAATGAACAATTATGTAAACATTCAATATTCTATAAATCTTAACTAATATACATCAAGATATGAACCAAAGGCCTTCAACCTGAAAAATAACAAATTATATTACAAAACCCCGCGCCCAAATCTTCTTCTATTTGATGGGAATCCAAATTAATGAAAATTACACAATTGTAATACACTAAGAAGAAATGCCAACTACTACATCTATAAACCTTGTTACTAGGTTATCTTTGAAATAGATAAACAGCTATGAATATATGAATGTATCCAAACACATTAAAAATTAACGGAATACATATAAACAAATTGATGAATGTCAATTGACACAATGCCCAAATGTAATTAGGGCAAAAAAGTGTATAAGCAATGATATGCAAAAACTAACTTAATATGATGAATGAACAATCTTATAAATATTAAATTCATCAGCATTTTAACAATATCCGCACCTTAAAGAGTCTTAACAAATATACATCAAAATATGGACCAAAGACTTTAACCGATGAAAAAATAACAGCCTATGTTGTGATCCCCCTAAATATAGTCAGTATCATTCATAACTAATCAAAATGTAAACTTTTAATAAATAAGATTATTTCATTAAAAAATAAGATACATCAATATACAATTTGAAGAACAAAAAAAATCTCATTGGCAATAACAACGTATTTTTAATATAACTTAATGAGACGAATAATTGAGCCTACATAGATGAACAAATTCATTGCATGCGTAACAATACAAAAAAGCAACAAAAAGTGCACCTAATCAATAATCTGTTGTCATAACTTTTATAAGTTTTTCCCCATAAGTGACTTGAAGTGCTAGAGAAATTAATATCATCAATTCCATGAAGTTTAGAACTTCAAGAATTTGTTCAAGGTCAATACAAACCCTAAAAAAACCACTCCTCAATAAACAAAAAATACAGTAGACAAAGCATGTTAGTCAAATAACTAATTTTTATATGTGAAGAATCCTTTCAAAATAAATGAGGTGAATTTTAAATTTTGAAAAATATTAAACGTTAAAAGTAATTTTGAAAAACAAAAGTAAACCCTAAAATCTAATTACAAAACTAACTATAACCTAAATATAAGCATTTTAATGTTTAGACTTAAAAATTAAATAGTGTTCTGTATAAAAACAAGAGCCCTTAAAAGTAACTTAATGAATTTTGTTTTTTGAATTTTGGAACAATTAAACCCAAGATCAACATAATTTTTCGACTACATACCGCTCTAAAAAAATATTTTGATTTTAATATGAATTGTTCAAACAAAGACTAGCCTTCTTTTTCGACAAAATACCGTCATGGTAGTAGAATCACCATGTTGACTTTGATCATCATCTATGCTTTGCACTCAAATTTTTTTACCATTGTTGATAAAAATAGATGCAACCACATTGAACAATCTAAACAAAGTCTATCAATAGGCATGCTAATTTGCACTAAAAGTATCTTCTCCTAGTTGCACGTTTGGAATCAATTAAATTTGGGAGAATATGACACAATTTACACTTAAGGAAAAGTAAATTAATATCTTTTATTATTTGCTGTTTCTATTCTTCATTTTTTTTCCCCAACGAAACAAAGAAAGGCAATCTTGACAACTTGCCTAGAAACAATAATATGCTAGCATGTTTGAGTTTTTTTAACAAGAAATTTATGACAAGA
>NCQT01067821.1:560-10605 GCA_002740465.1 Stenocereus thurberi
TTAAGCGCAATGCACATTAATGTGCGCTCCTTACCACCCTTGTCGCCCAGTGTAAGTCTACCTCTATAGTTCTGCGTTTATTGTTTTCTACAAATACGGGATTTTAAGATTAAAATATTTTGTACATTGGACTGGTCATACACAAAACATGCTGCTCCACCGAATCGGTGGCGGAGGGAGCGTGGGGTCAGTGGTGTCAACTGGCCCCCTCCCCTCGCCGGGAAAATTATTTACACAGCGTTAATAAATAGCATATAAATAACATGTAATGCACAAAGGACTAATTACAGTTGTGTGGCGATGTGGTTAGACTCTTGCAGAGTTGTCCAGAAGTCATGGGTTCAAGGTTTGACATGTTAATCTTTCAATGTTTTTCATTTTTTATTCTTTCTCACCCTTAAGTCCCCTTATTTGAGTTTATATTTATATATATGTGCCACCATCCAAAGATTGAGATACACTCCCATATCCTCATAGCTCTATTTTATTTTAAAATTTGCAATTTGGTTTGGATTGTAGAATGAAAAAAATTATGTTCTAGTTCCAAAAATATTTTGTATATGATATATGTTTGGTCTCGTTTTTCAAAGGAATGAAAAACTAAATCAAATTGTAGACCAAATTTCCAAAATCAAAAATTCATTATTGTTTGAATTAAGTGTTAATGAAATTGTGAAACCTTAAATTAATAAGTAATGGAAAGTAAAAACCCTTTTTTTTCACGTCTGAAAATATGGATTTATTTCTCTTTCAAAAATATCATCAAATTTTCTCTTTAAAAATGTAATAAACTTTAAACTTAAGTAATTTAAATATTTTTTGTATTTTAGAATGACTTTAATAAATGGGATAAACTGTAACTAGACATGTCAAATTTTAGCTTCACCGTTGTTCGAAAAATACAATTCAAAAGCCATTTAATTTTCATTGAATGAATATTGCTAAATTTTATATTGTATGCCCTACTATTTTCGACGCTCCTTCGTTGAAATTCTGGCTTCGCCACTGCCACCGATGATTATCTAATTTTCGATCTAGTATCCTCCGAATTAGAAGTGCTATGAATATTGTGCATCTAAACTTTTTTGAAGAATGGCAAGTACGTTTAAACTCAAAAAGCAATGTAATGATTTTTGATTATATTTGAACTTTAAATTTGTCTCTAACTTTGGTGATGTTGCACTAAAAAGAGTAATAGGGTGACTTAATTAAATGACCATTATGTCGACACCATTAAAGATCGAAAAATATATGGGACAATCAGGTGGATAGGGCTACATCCACCTGATCTGTTACATGTTGGTTTGGGTCTGTCGACTCACTCAAAATATCTATATGTTTACTAAAGTACCAGTGATACTGCTTACAAATAATATATCGCAGGTCACTAAATGTATCTGCTAACTCACTAACATATATAAAATACTTTTAGTGTCAGTGATCTTGCTCATGATAAACGCATCGCAATTCACTTGGATTAGGTGTTAATTAGTGCATTAAAATATATGAACTATTTTTTTATAACTAACATTATTGATTAATTACATAAATAACTTGCATCAAACATGTCACGCTTTGGTTTGCGTTTGATCTACTGACTAAGAGTATATGTCAGGTCACTCATGTTACTTCTAAAAATGCACCATAGCTTCCTAGAAGTACCTATAAGCTCGCTAAAGTGCAAGAAATATTTTTGGTATTAGTAATCCTACTCATTATAAATACAACCAACTCATTAGAATCAGGCATTAGCTCACTAAAATGCATGAACTACATTTAGTTATAACTAACATCATTGATCTATTATATAGCTAATGTTTACCACGTGAACATCCAATACCTCCTAATATTTAATGTTTATTGTATTTAATTTTACGTACTGACTATTGTTGGTTTGAACGATATTAATTCTTTGAAATGACTATTTGGATTTAAGCAGATGATATAATCATAACATTTTAAAATGCTAAGCATATTAGTTTATATTGATGATCATATACTTGTATAACATTGCGATTCTCATTGATGTCTGACTAATGCTCACTGCATACCATATTAATGGTTACTAAGTGTAAACAACTTAATGAGACTAGTTTTTAATAGCAGTTATTACTCACTAATTATTCAACTAGAGATCAGTAATAATAGCAGCAGTAGTAGTAGTAGTACTACTACTACTACTAATAATAATAATAATAATAATAGTAATAACAACTACTACTGCAACAACAACAACAATGATTTAGTGAGTCAAACCCGAGTAAGCATATGCAAGTGTTAGTGAGCTATAGTATTTTAAGCGAGTCGAATTCAGATGGACAATAGCATATTCAGTAGCTATGCAATATATTTAGTGAGCCGAAACCTAGTTGTATAGATACTCATGTACGAATGGTTGTATGATAAAACAATACAGTTGAGGTACGTATATCTTGCCGCTATGTGCTGAGTTGAGTATTAGCTGGAAATAATATTCTAATATTAATACCTGATTTTGGAGGTGATTTACTAACTTCTGAGTTAAGAATCTGTCATCTCTTCGTGGGTACGGTAATGAATTTAAGCCCTACCAAAACAAAAATAAAAGAATAAAAAAAATTCAGTTACAATTTCAAGATGTGGCCATTAGTCAAAATTTCTCATGAATTGATGTGGGGTGTGTTTGGTAGGGATGAAAATTATTTTTCCGAAAAATGATTTTCTCATTTTCCGGTATTTGGTAAAACAAGGAGGATAAATTTATTTTCAGGGGAAAATCATTTTTTCTAGAATGAAAGAAAATATTTTCACTTTGAATGTACCGTAAATTGATTTTACGTTTCTTTGTCGCTCATACGGTTTTACATTCTTTCTCTCTTCTGTGTCTATTTCCTCAACATATGTTTCGACAATTAAGGCAGTAACATATAGTTTGAAGATTAAGGTAACATATTAGAGATTAGCGAAACTGTATGATCTCGATGCTGGTGAATCTGACAACCATGATTTCATCAAAATCCAAATAGCTCTGTAATTTATCGTCAGGGTTAAGAAGATAGAGAAATTCACTAAGTCTTTCCTCTTCTTTGTTTGGATTCCTACTCGAAGGTGGAAAATCGATAAAGCGTTGTTAGCATCAAATTGTTGGTAGAAGGTAAGATCAAAAAAATTAAAAAATGTACATATTGTCGCAACTTTGATATGCAACACTATAATTATAATATAATTTCCTAAAGAACTCTTATTTTTCTAAATATCTTACTTATTTTTGTTTTTTCGTTAATGTACCTCTTTTTAGCTTTTTTGTTCATTTTTTGCTAATCAAACTCATTTTTTCAGAAATTTCATTTATCTTTTTATCAAACAAATGAAAATATGCATTGAAAATCATTTTACATGAAAAATCAATTTACATGAAAAATAATTTTCTAGAAAAACAATTTTTAACCATACCAAACACACCTGTAATATGAATTGTAATTGTATTATGTGGGCTTGTGTTAAAAGTAATTCAGATTAGTGGGGTGAGCATGGGCTTGTGTTTCACATAGTATATTAAATTCAAAATTTTGATACCTTGGAAATGCAATTGGGCCTTTTTGGGTTTTGGGGGGGGGGAGGGTACATTCAGTACCGAACTAGTGGTCCTGGAAAAAAAAAATTTGCAGTCAATAGTTGGTAACTTGGTATTGAACGAATCCCCAAAATTAGGTATTAGCATTAGATAATTAGCACGACACACTAGCAAAATATATGTATTTTGTTTTACAACGCCAAAATAATGGTGATTTAACTAGAACAAGTACATTGACAACAATGTATGGTTCATTTCATTTGCCTCTTCTCCTACCTCTTCCTCTTCCTCTCCCATTAAAAAAAACAAAACTTAAAAAAAAAAAAGCCTAGCTACCCTCCACCTATTCTAGTATGTAGACCTATCAAACTGGTCATTTAGTTTGGTTTCAACATGGGCCGCGTTTTGGTCAACCAAATTCCGTTCAATTTTGGTTCCGGTTTGGCAGATTGGTAGGTATGGTTGAGTCTGGGTCATTTGATTTTTGGCGCAGTAAGCTTGTCATAGCGAAGAAAAATAAGTTTGGAAAAAAATGCTTCGGTTGGATCAATTTCGGTCCAAATCTTGCTAGGGATCAAACTGCAATAGCGTCAAATTTAAGTTGGGGTAGACAAGAAATTCAAGAAACATCTCTTAGCGTTCAAGAGACAGTTCAAAAAGTCCAAAAACTATTGAGAGCAAAAACTATCCAAATTGGTCCGAAAATATCTGATTTTGTGAGTTTTGTTCTACAAGCCTAATTTGCGTTTAAAAAGCTGAAAATTTACTTCTTGGGAAACCTGCTCAGTTAGCTTCAATCTAATGAATAATAATCCAAGCCAAGTCTATTAATCAGCATAAAAGAAGCATTTACAAAACCGTCCTTATAGTTTTAATTGGACTGCCTAAATTTTAGCCTATATCTCTTAAATGACAGTGCCAAATCTACTCCAACTTCTCCTATATAAAACTAGATTCTTTAAGCTTTTTTAAAGACTCCTATTACATTAATTTTAGATGCGAAACCTCAAAGTTATGGTTAGTTGGATCTAACCATGCTGCAGTACTGTGAACTTGCTAAAAACTAGAAGCATTTAGTGTCTAAGAATAACGTTCAGCTCTATATAAGCGCTACTCATGATCCTTTGTAAGGACATCTTGAGTTCATGAATGAAGTTGAGATTGGCTCTTTTGAGTCTCTTATACTCTCTACTTATGTATTTTTACTTTTGACCAAGAAAAGTGGTGTTCAAGTAACTCTTGATCATATCCTTGGTTATATGTCTTATCCTTGTAGAGGATTAAGGGCTGTAGCCATAATTCAGATGCCATGTCATTTCCCAACTAAATCATCCTAATCTATTCCACTGTTACTCAATCTTTTGTTTTGGATTGCTTGCTGCTTGAGATCATTTTTTACTTGAAAGCGCAACTCAGTCTTAAACCTCTTGATGGAAATCAACCTGACACATCCTCAACAAGTCCTCCTAGTCAAGGTAGTTCAAGTAACCAAGTCCAAGTCTAAGGAACAAGCCGCATTTTGCAAGCTCCAAATGAGATAGTACCCGAGTTGCCCCCTTCACATGTACCCATTTTGTTTTTGTCATGTTTTAGACTACATGACATCCAAATTGTGTAATTCTTTTTTTGTTAGTTAGTTTGGGATGTCAAACAGTCAAACATGTCAAGCAAAGTCCAAGAAAAATGAGCTAAGTCATCCAGCCTAGCCCAACAATTCAAGCAGTCCGTTTGGTGCCCAAGAATGCACGGTTGTATTAATTAGGCTAATTGAGCCTCCTAATGATGTGCAGATCTAGATTTCTCAAATGAGGGGTTTACTAACATCTTAAGGTTTCCGCCTATGGGAGGAAACCTAAGATTACTCATCAAAATGAAGTGGCCCAATAGGAGCAAACACTAAGCCACATGCACCCTTTCATAGCCGATTTCTTAACCTGGAGGGTTTACCCTTTCAGGTGGGTTTTTTTCACCAACCTTTGTGCTTGCTTGGCCATCTAATGTTTCTTAGTCACTATATGACCCATTCATGGAGAGAATGACGCGTGGGTCAAGGAGAATGAGCCATTTTGCAAGCTAACATTCGGACACCATGTCATGAGGTGGCGGGCATGTACAAGTCTTGCTCTTTTGTGGCGGCAACCATGGGAGAAATCCTTCCAAGGGATGAAAACATGACTAATCAGCCAAGGATCATCAAAGAAGGAGTTTAGTTAATTATTTTATTTGTTATTAAGCTTTTTGTTCATGTTCAGCATAATTTAGAAGCAAACTATGTAATCTAGCTTAGTAAGTGCGCTTAATAGCTTTCCTAACAATTAAGTAATCTCTTAAAGATTACCTAGTGAGGGAGGAAAGGTTTGGATGTGCCTTATAAGTAGCCTGGGCGTCCCTTCTATACTAAGTCTTGAATGTTTGAAATCTGAAGTTTAGTTTGAAACTCTTGAGTGTTGTTACCTTGAATTCTCTACTTACTTATCTCTAATTAGGCCCATTAGAGTGGCAACCAAGTGAGCCTTGTTTTTAGTTAGGTGGTCAAATCTATATCCTAACCAAATATCAGGGGCCTTGAAATAATTCTTAATGGTAAAATCTGTATCTAAGAATCATTTCAGTTCTATTGATCTCTCAATTTTCAATTTTCAATTTCCTTTTCCAAAGCACTCCCTTCTCTTACACACGCCACTATAACCCTTCTTTTCTCCTTAAACTTGAACTTTCCTTTCATTCCTTTCCTTCCCAGCAAGATACATTGTATTTGGTATCAGAGCCAAGTCTTCTATTTGGCCTGAAATTAACCCCCACATGTTTCCGCCTTCCTGTCACACCATAAAAATCCCAAAACACAAAATCTGCCATAATTTTTTGCCTATCCATCAACATGAGTAGCATGACTCTTGAAGAGAAGCTCGAAGCCCTCATGAAGAATTACCAAGCAGTGACTTCAACTAATGAAGAGTTGAACAAATAGAAAGAAGAATTGAAAAGTTAGAACAAGTACTTGCAAAAATAGTTGGGAAGTAACATGAAATAGAAACAGAAGGCGCTTGAAAGTCCATCTGGATCTGTTCATGGCGAAGAAGAAGCAAGTAACTTGGTTAGTTCATCAAGTAAAGAAGAACCTCTAAGAAGGATCAGAAGAAGGCCCCATAACTCTAATTATTTCAAGGTCGAAATTCTTGAGTTTTAGGAAAAGTTAGATCCTGAAGAATTTCTGGATTGGTAAACACTGTTAGACGTATCTTTGATTACAAAGTATTCCAGAAGATAAGAAAGTGAAGCTGGTTGCACTTAGATTGCGGAAGTATGCGTCCCTCTGGTGGACGAATCTTTATGCCAAGCGAACTAGGAATAGAAAAGGAAAGATTTGAACTTGGGAAAAGATGAAATCTAAATTGAAGTCCCAGTTCCTTCCTGCAATGTATATTCAAGATATTTATTCTCAGTTGCATAATTTGACTCAGGGGAATTTGAATGTTGAAGAATATATTAGAGATTTTGAAAAGCTCCTGATCAAGTATGACATACAGGAGCCTGAAGACCAAACAATTGTTAGATACTTGGGTGCTCTTGATCCTAGGTATTCTAACATTGTCAAACTATAGCAGTACACCATGTTTGATGAAAGTATGCGTGCTAGTGCATAAGGTCGAACAACAATGTCGAAACAAGCCATTCATACATGAATTCCCGAAGCCTCCAATTCGAACTCAACCTTCAAACAAGGGGAGTACAAATTTTCCTCCTAGACAAACACCACAAATGCCATCTTCTTTACGCCACAAAGAACCCAAATCCTGAAAGAACTAAGCCTGCACCATGGCCACCATACCCCCAGACATGGTCCCAACCCATTCAAGAACGTTCACATCAATTTCTAATAAGTAATCGGCGCTATTTCAAGTGTCAGGGACTTGGGCATATCGCTTCTGATTGTCTAAATCGAAGGATAATTACTCTTGCTAAATGGGATGCAATAAGAGAGGAAGATAATGAGGAAGAATAGAAAGAGAACGAAGAAGAAGAACTGGGAGAAAAAGAAGAAGAAGTTGAGGAGCGGCAGATGAAGGAGGCATGTTAGTACTTCGAAGAGTACTAAGTAATCAACAAGGGGTTAAAGATGAACAATGGGAAAACATCTTCCATTCCCGTTGTACTATTGAAGGAAAAGTATGCTCGTTGATAATTAACGGAGTCAGCTGTGCTAACGTCATTTCACAGAGCATGATTAAGAAATTGGGTCTCCAGGCCACGGTACATCCTCACCCATACAACATCCAATGGCTGAATGAAAGCAAAGGCCTTCAATTTGATTCTCGATGTTTGATTTCGTTTTTAATCGGGAAGAATTATTAAGATGAATTTGGGTGCAACGTGATCCCTATGGATGCATGTCAATTTTACTGGGTCGTCCATGGATGTACGATCGAAAAGTGATGCATAATGGGTTCCTGAATACCTATTCCTTCTCCAAAGGATGGAAAAAGATCACTTTGGTGCCATTAGCCCCTTCCGAACTTTCCAAGCAGAAACCATAAAAGCAACTAGAAAAATCAGAATTGCTATTTGCGTGTAGTGAACCCCTTCTGTCTTACCATGAGTTTCGAACTTTCATTAAGTGGATTCTAGCCTCCTAGGAAGAATCTGAATCCCCCTTACCAAATCATCCAATAGCTAAGTCATTACTCAAATGATTTGATCATGTGTTCCTTGAAGAGATGCCTTTTGGATTACCCCCGGAACGGGATATCCAATAGCATATCGACCTAATACCTAGATCAATTCTTCCAAATAAACCAGCTTACCGAATGAACCCTAACGATACTTCTGAGATTCAGAGGCAAGTGGAAGAGTTGATGGCTAAAGGATTAGTTTGGGAATCCCTTAGCCCATGTGCTGTACTTGCATCCTCGTGCCCAAGAAGGATGGGAGTGGGCGTATGTGTGTCGATAGTGAAGCTCTAAACAAAATCTTTATCAAGTACCAGTATCCAATATTGAGACTTGGAGATATGCTTGACAAGTTACATGGCTTGAGGGTATATTCTAAGATTGATCTTCAAAGCAGTTACTATCAAATCAGAATCAGAGAAGGTGACGAATGGAAGATTCCTTTCAAGACGAAGGATGGATTGTTCGAGTGGTTGGTTACTCCGTT
Source organism: Stenocereus thurberi (assembly GCA_002740465.1). Classification (NCBI taxonomy): domain Eukaryota; kingdom Viridiplantae; phylum Streptophyta; class Magnoliopsida; order Caryophyllales; family Cactaceae; genus Stenocereus; species Stenocereus thurberi. The sequence continues at coordinate 9,268 of NCQT01067821.1, forward strand.
CGGTTTATTAAATGCACCGAGCACCTTTATAAGGTTGATGAATCAAGTATTCAAACCTTATATTGGCAAGCTCATTGTCGTTTATTTTGGTGACATATTAATCTTCAGCAAAGATCAGAAAGAGCACCAAAATCATTAGATAGAGATGAAGATGGTGCTAAAACGTAAAAAACTATACGAGAATCTCAAAAAGTGTTCCTTTTTCACTAATAAGTCAATTTTTTTGGATATATCGTGACTACTAAAGTTATTCAAGTGGATGAAGTTAAGGCCGAGGCAATTCAGGGTTGGCCCATGCTAAAGAGTATTCACAATGTCCCATAGTTTTCACAAACTCGCTTCCTTTTACAGGCATTTCATTTGGAATTTCAGCACCATTATGGAGCCAATGACTGAAGTGCTTAAGGGCACATCTTTTAGATGGACCCCTAAGGCACGACTGACCTTTGAGGATATGAAAGATAAGCTAACGCAAACACCAGTGTCAACTCTTCCCTATTTTGATAAAGTGTTTGAGGTCGAGTGCGATGCATCTGGCATCGGTATCAATGGAGTTCTTACTCAAGAAGGCAAACCATTAGCCTTCTTTCTTGAGAAGTTGTGCGATTCAAGACGGAAATACTCGACTTACGATAAAGAGTTTTATGCCATTGTTCGTTGTTTGGAGCATTAGACTCACTATTTTATGGCCAATGAGTTTATATTGTATTCTGATCATGAGACTTTGAAGTATATTCAAGGCCAGCACAAATTAAACTCCAGGCATGCCAAATGGGTTGAGTTTCTCCAATCATTTCATTTCACTATTCGACATAAGTCAGGGAAGCTTAATAAAGGTGCTGATGCCTTATTAAGAAGATATCTGTTATTGTTCCAGTTAGATGCTTGCGTCCTAGGTTTCAAGCATCTAAAATATTGTATTCAGAAGATTAAGACTTTGGGAACCTCTATGGTGCACGTCAAAAGCACCCTGAAAAGAATTATTTAATCTAGGAAGGTTTTCTGTTTAAAGGTGCACGCTTGTGTGCACCTAAGTGCAGCACCTGGGAGCTTATGATTCGGGAAGTTCACAGCAGCTCTTTAGTTGGTCATTATGGTGAGAACAAAACTCTTACCATTTTGAAAGATCATTATTTTTGGCCCAGGATGAGTAAAGATGTGCAAGACCTTCTGAAACGGTGTGCAATGTGTCAAGTGGCTAAAAGTTACTTACTCTCGCAAGGGTTATACACGTCGTTACCTGTTCCAACCCAGTCATGGGTTGATATGGTATAGACTTCATTCTAGGCTTGCCTAGAATGTAGTGGGGCAAAGATTCAATTTTCGTGGTGGTAGATT
>NCQT01067831.1:4161-14799 GCA_002740465.1 Stenocereus thurberi
ACAAGGTAGTACAAGTGAACACATGCACAGCCATACATTCTACGTTATATGACCGCAATCGTAGGGATCAATAGGATCACGGGGGGAAGTTCGTTATCTTCAACTAACATGTGGCGCAAATGCATGTTCCGCTATGCACTTACGAGTAAGATGTGCTTCTATGCATTGGGTTGTCATGTATGCAACTCTAGTACTTACAAGTAACCCATGATGTAAATGCATTCTCCGTGAAGTTGGGGGTGTCCACTGTAGTGCGATTGCCTTATACAGATGGGCTTTGAACTTGTATGAATTTGTTACTAATCAGACTTATATGACAACATTGCACCTGCAGAGGTTAGTGTTCCGCAACTCAGGCCGGAACTACAATTTGTAGAGGACGAAATGAGGAAGGATGTTGTCTTGTGCACAACCCCTATTATGGGGACCATGGTGACCAAGGTTAGTAGATGTTTCATAATAGGTCATCATGCCCATCAATTTGGTATGGAGTTCTGTACGTGTCCAGTACATGAGTCATGTTACAAACTAATTTGCATATGTTGTTCGTTTCCTGACATTCCACTAAGAAGTAGATGGTGAGACAAAGGCGGTCCTATATTGTTCCTGAGGCAAGCTCGCATATATACTCCCCAACCATCCATGACACCAGGGATGCACCTATCTATCAAGTATGTTACATCCCGCATTATCTCTGAAACCCTTCATGCAGTTGACCATGCAAGTGCCCCTCTACTTACAATAGGGGTTGATTCCCAACAACAGTTACTTTGTATGTTCACATATCTTAACATAAACCTTAACTGCTACAATGTGAAGATATGCCTAGCTATATTGGTAGGTTACCTGGATATGCCTAACTGTTTATCATGGTATGCATGATTGTCATGTCCAATAGTCTGTCATATAGTTGGTTAGAGTTGTTGTGGGTGCTTCATCTCACCAAGTTCCTTCCACGTGTCATTGTTATCATGTCCTTGCAATAGGAAGGATGACAAGACGAGTGTGGTGCTCATCGTAATTGAGACCAGCGGTGAACCGACCACAATAGGGGACAGCCCTTGTTGCAGCAAGAGAGCCACCTATCCCTCAGGTACGGTTCATCCCATTCAATCTGACCTTACCTTACATGCTCAGATAAACCTCAGCTGCTACAATGTGAAGTTATACCCAGCTACATTTGGTGGGTTTCATGGGTATGCCTAACTATCTGTTGTGGTATGCATAACTATCATGCATATAAATAGTTTGCCATATAGTTGGCTAGGTTTATAGTGGGTGCTTCATCTCACCAAGCTCCTTCCACGTCTCATTCTTCCCATATCCTTATAAAAAAGAGGAGATAACAACATGAGTGCATTGCTCATTACGGCCGAGACCGCCAGTGAGCCGACCACAATAAGGGACAGGCCACCTATTGTTACAACTGGAGAGCCTCCCATTCCTCAGGTATGGCTATATTTGGTGCTCTACCTGGATATGCCTAACTATCTATCATGGTATACATGCCTATCTTGCATACCAATAATTTGCCATACTGTTGGTTAGGGGTATGATGGGTGCTTCATCTCACTAAGTTCCTCCCACATATAATTCTTCTCATATCCTTCCAAAGGGGAGGAGATGACACGATTAGTGCATTGCTCGCCGTAGCCGAGACCGAAGGTAAGCCGGCCACAGTAGGGAACAGCTCACCCACTGTTGTAGCCAGAGAGCCTCCCATCCCTCAGGCACGGTTCATCTTGCTCCATCTGACCTTGTCTCACATGCTCACATAAACCTCAGTTGCTGCAATATGAAGGTATACCCAGCTATATGTGGTAGGTTACCTAGGTATGCTTAACAGTCTGTCGTGGCATGTATGACTGTCATGTATGCTAGTCATACAATTGGTTAGGGTTGTAGTGGGTGCTTCATTTCACCATGTTCCTCCCACATATCATTCTTCTCTTATCCTCGCAAAAGAGAGGAGATAAAAGGATGAGTCCATTGCTCGTCACGGCCGAGATCGATAGCAAACGAACCACAGAGGGGATGGCCTGCCCATCGTTGAAGCCGGAGAGCCTCCCATCCCTCAGGTACTATTCATCATGTTCCATCTCAACTTCGTTTACATGTTCACATAAACCTTAATTGTTCCAATGTCAAGGTATGCCCACCAACCAATACTAATTAGCTAGGTATGCCTCACTGTCTGCCTCGGTATTCTTGACTATCATGTCCACTAATGTGCCGTACAGTTGGTTGGGGTTGTAGTGGCCGAAACATCCTAGATGTAATTCCCTGCACATGTCGTTCTTATAATGTCCTTACAACAGGCAGAATATGACAACATAGCGGCGGTCCTCATCGCACCAGACACCGGCGGTGCCCCGAGTACAGTAGGACACAGCCTACCCACCGTTAAAGCAGGTGAGCGGCCCATACCTCAAATACAGTTAATCCCGTTCCATCTGACCTTGCCTTATACTATTAGATAAACCTCAACTGCGCAATGTGAAGGTATGTCCAGCTACATTTAGTATGTTACCTAGGTATGTCTAACTGTCTGTTGTGGTATGCATGACTATCATGCATATAAATAGATTGCCATACAGTTGGTTAGGTTTGTAGTGGGTGCTTCATCTCACCAAGTTCTTACGTCCTCCCACATCTCATTCTTCCCATGTCATTACAACAAGAAGGAGATGACAGCATTAGTGCGTTGCTCGTCGCGGCCGAGACTGGCGGTGAGCCAACCATAGTAGTGGACAGGCGGCCTACTGTTACAACTGGAGAGCCTCCCATCCGTCAGGTATAGCTACACTTGGTGGGTTAACTTTGTAAGCCTAACTATCCATCGTGGCATACATGACTATTATGCATACCAATAATTTACCATACAATTGGTTAGAGCTGTGATAGGTGCTTCATCTCCCTAAACTCCTCCCATATATCATTTTTATCATATCCTTTTAACAAGAACGAGATTACTGGATTAGTGCGTTGCTCGTCGCGACCGAGAGCGGTGTTGAGCCGACCACAGTAGGGGACAGCCTGCCCACAGTTGTAGCCGGAGAACCTCCCATCCCTCAGCCATAGTTCATCCTGTTCCATCTGACCTTCCCTTATATGCTCACATAAACCTCAGCTGCTGCAATGTGAAGGTATCCCCATTTGCATTTGGTAGGTTACTGGGTATCCCTAACTATCTATCGTGGCATGCACAATTGCTGTGCATATGAATAGTTTATCATACAGTTGGTGAGGGATGTAAGGGTACTTGATCTCACCAAGTTCCTTCCATATGTCATTCTTATCATGTCTTACTGATAAGAGGAGATGACAAGATGAGTACGTTGCTTGTCGCAGACGAGACCGGTGATGAGCCGACCACAGGGGGGACAGCCCACCCACCGTTGCTGTCGGAGAGCCTCCTATCCCTCAGGTTATCCTGTTCCATCTAACCTTGCCTTATATGCTCACATGAACCGCAGCTGTTGCAATGTGAGGTTATACACAGCTACATTTGGTAGGTTACTTGGGTATGCATAACTATCTGTCATGGCATGTATGACTGTCATACATGCCAACAGTTTGTCATACAGTTGGTTAAGGATATAGTGGGTGCTTCATCTCACCATGTTCCTCCCACATATTATTCTTCTCATGTCCTTGCAATAGAGATGAGATGACAGGATGAGTATGTTGCTCGTCACGGCCGAGACCGGCGGTGAGCCGACCATAAGGGGAATGGCCTGCCCACCGTTGAAGTCGGAGAGCCTCCCATCCCTTAGGTATGGTTTATCACATTCCATCTCTACTTCACTTACATGCTCATATAAACCTCAGCTATTGCAATATGAAGGTATACCCACCAACCCATGCTAGGTAACCTGGGTATGCCTCACCGTCTGCCTTGGTATTGCTGACTGTCATGTCCTATAGTGTGCTATACAGTTTGTTGGGGCTTTAGTGGGTGAAACATCCTACATATAGTTCCTTACGCATGTCGTTCTTATAATGGCCTTGCAACAGGTAGGAGATGACAACATAGAGGCGGCCCTCATTGCGCCAGACATTGGCAGTGCGCCGAGCACAATATGACACAGCCCACTCACCGTTGAAGCCAGTGAGCTTCCCATCCCACAGATACGGTTTATCCCGTTCCATCTTACCTTGTCTTACATGCTCACATAGACCTCAGCTGCTGCAATGTGAAGGCATGTGCAACTACATTTGGTTACCTGGGTTTGCTGAATTGTCTATCATGGTATGCACAACTGTCATGCATACCAATAGTTTGTCATACAATTGGTTAGGGCTGTAGTGCACTACGTGTTGTTCACTTCATACATGGGATTTCATTCTGTAATAGGCATCCAGTACAGTTGTAAAGCGTACGTGCAAGGGTGGAGTGCGGGGGGGTCGGTAAACTGGTCCGCATCATTTTTCCACCACAACAGATGCCTCAATGGCTGGTCCTCTGAAGTCAGGGGTTGGGGAAGAAGTAAGTCCATCACATGCATTGCGCTTATAGTAGGGCGTACTTAACTCCATAGTGTTGTTGTGTACGGTGCACGTAACTATTAGCGCCATGTCCACGATAAGGATTAAGTTTATAGTGGCTAATGTGTGGTAATGGGAACCAACTTAATCTTACTATATGTTAGGTTGTTCGAAAGTATATGCTAGCAACCTTGTGTGCTGAATATGTTTAGTTGCTTCGGGATGTGCAAAAACTATGCAATTCTTTTAGGAAAGTTTTCGATTGGTGAGTGAGTTCTTTGCACCCATCATGCATGCAGCATGCCTGTGCACCTACCCCTAACCCCTCCCTAATTGTGAATGCAGTAATTAGTGAGTAATATGGGATACAGTGCCTATAGGGTTGTGGAGTTGAATGCAGGAGGGGCATAACACATTTTTGCGTTTGATGTGAAGAGGTTAGGGAAGGTCAGTGTTCCAGGGGACAAGTCTGGGGAGTTCTATATTAATAGCTTCACTATTGACTATTATAGCACTCTCCACCATGACCATTAGTGTGTAGTCCCCAAGTGGTGTCCTTCATCAATTTTTTTGAAGATGCATCAACTGGTAAGTGCAGCCTACAATCACGTTATCTGCTTCAATTTTATATCATACCCACGTTCTCGTTCGGAAGTATGTGTGCACAATTCATTGCATTGACGTATCTCTTTTCATGTGCGCAATTGGTAGACTAAGGGAAAACTCTCTACAGTTAGATATAAATTGGCATATGTCATTAACAAACAGCTGGGAGAGACTTAACTCAGATAATTGTGCAACACATTTACCTTAATAACCTCATCACTGTTCTTAGTAATGTCAGGCCACGTATGTACACTTTTACTTATAGGTGTTAATGTCATTGTACAACGGCCATGCAAAACATTGACTGCTCATGGTTTTTGACTTGACATGGAGGAATATCGCAGTCTATGATTTGTCATCATCGAAATGAGGACCCGACCAGCACCTCATCTCGGTTTGATGACTCATGTAGTTAAGCACTTACCCAACTTTTGCCACCGTATTAATCTATTATAATATTATGCTTAGATACTTATTTGATCTGCAGAAGTTAGCACTTGCCCTTGCCCTCATGAAGGTGGACATATACACGGATAATCTCACCTCAGAGGTCATTCAGCGGTCATGCCCATTGCAGAACAAGTATGAAAACTCCTTATAATGTCTTTACTGGTACTAGGTGTCACAATTTGCTACGTATATCTTAGACATTATACTTTTCATGGTTATAAGCCCACCATGCTTAGCAAAATAATTAAAACTTAATTAGAGAGTTTCAATCATTATCTGAACTTAGTCGGCGCTGGACTCTGGCATTCCTCTCGCTTCCGGTTTACAGAGATTGCTAATCCTAACAACACCTTTCTTAGACCAAGCACAGGACAGATTCGTTTCGTTTCCTACCTTCGACCATAATCACTAATCAAGTTCTTTATATTTTAAAGGATAGTGAACTTTAATCATGAAATTATAATGTTTAAGACATAAGGTTTAATTGAATAATGTTCCCTAGTGGGAAACTTCTTTTATTGAAAGCTTGAAAGTACAAATATTACAATGGAAAGATTTAATATGGACTTCAACTACTAAAATCATTAGAGATACTTGCTTATACAGAAATAAAGAATCCAAACTTCTCTTTTGCTCAAGAATGCTCAAATGACCGTGTCCCTTCCCAGCACTTGACCTCTCCTTTTATAGAGGGGTGGGATATATAGGATGCCCTAATAGCTACAATATATACTACTTTTGCACATGGCTACAGTACATGCACATGGCTACAATACATGCATATGGCTACAGTAAACTACTTTATTTCACAGACCTGACAATTGTCAAAATAGTACAATAATGAAGCAACCTCTTTTCAGAGCTTTTAATGCTGACAAGACTAGTCATCATTATTGAGATTCTGCATACCTTCATCTCTAATAATATCTTCTAGACCATCATTGTTAGGATAATCATCAAAATCTTCATCATATTGTAGATGCTCTAGATCCCATTTCTCAAATAACTCAAGAAGATTTTTTTTTTCTTTTTCCAATAAGAATTTTCCAGCTTCAATATTAAAGCGATAATCAAAAACATCTTCTGAATTCGCTCCCTCTATCTTCATATATTTGTTAAATTCATTATGATAAGTGAAAGTAGTATTTCCACAATGCATTAGTGTTTTCCCTTGTTCAAATCAATCTCTAACTCTGTTGATAAATGTTAAAAAATCCAATAGCTCTTGCTAGAGTAGGATCAGTAACTAATTCTCATCATTCTAAATTCCATTCTTGTCGTCGATCATGGGGGTCATTGAAATCAACTATTTGAATAAGATAATGAGCTGGTTTCGCTTTTCTATTTCATACTCGATTAGTGCACAATGTACCTCCACATATAGACATCCACTATTTGGAATTTTTGTTGGACCATTGGCAGATGTAAGAATCTAATGGATCTTTTTGAACACGCATTACTAAAAGTTAGTTAGTGTTGATAAAAAATGGGAACTTCAGATCTGGAAACTCCATAAAGTAAACTACCATCCTGTATTCCCAAGCTTTAATGGTAGGGTCATTTAGAGAGATTGAATTGGCTGGGAAACTAACACCATTAACTCCAGACCTATCAAGAAATTAGATTGGTGTACTCTAAGACTCCCAAATATCATAGGAATAATGATGATAATAGTCGAAACAGGCTGTATACCACTCATTAAACAATTTTCCTAACATAAGAACTTATTTTTTTCTTAGATATCATAAGGATATCTAAGGTGATTAACTTATAACTCTAGAAGGAAAAATTTTTGGACTATTAGGTAGGCAAAAGATAGTTGACCAAAATGTGATCTACTTTTTGTATGGAACTCCAAATTACCAATGAGGACTTTATTAGAAAGAGTAACCCGTTCTAGTAATAATGGTATCTCATTATGCATTTCCCCATTTTCTGGCAGGAGTTCTGCTCTGATGATCATCATTGGCGAGTTCGAGTTAAACTATCTTCCAGAGAGTTATTCAATCCATGTATATGTTCAATAGAGAAGAAAAACTAGTTAAGCAATAATTGCCAATGCAAAAGTCGGCCTTACACTTGCATATTTGATAAATTCTTTTTTATAAAACTAAGTATTCCTTTGCAATCTGTTCGAATAAGAAAAGGTTTCGGGCTAAAAAGATTAAGAACTTTTTAATCCCCCTTATGACTGCAAGGATTTCTTTTTCCATCATGGGATAATTTCCTTCTACCTTATTAAAACTTCCACTACAATATTTACAGAGTTTTTTACCTTCTTTGATTTTGAGTATTGCACTCCAGTGCTCATTGTTGGCATCTATCTCAAGAACTCAGTAATCTCATTCATTAGGAAAATTAAGAACCGAATGATTTTTACACATCTTCTTGAAGTTTTAAACAATCTTTGTATCATTAGTGGTCCATGTCCAACTTCCTTCTTTCTTAAGTTTCTGTTACAATGGTTTTCTTAGTTTAGCTATATCTTTAATGAAATGTGAAGCATAGGTAAGGCATCCAAGAAACCTTTCTACCTGTTTTCTATCTTCAATCTTTTCAAGGAAATTTTCTATTTTTTTCCAGAATAAGCTTTATAGGATGATTTGCCTAGCTTTTATTTCTAAGCCTAAGAACTCAATTTCTTGTTCAGCATCAATGCACTTGTTCTTACCAAGTATAATACCATGATCAATGCATCTTTGGGTGATAGTTAAGACATCATCTTTGTGTTGTTCTATGATTTTGAAAAAGACAAGGATATTATCAATGTAAACTAAACAACAGTAATTAAGGTCTTTGAAGATGTTATCCATTCCGCTCTGGAATATTTGAGGTGTTTTTTTGTAGGACCGAATGGCATTATTATGCATTTATAATGTCCTTGAAGGGCACTAAAATTGGTAAAAGGAATGCTTTCTTCATCCATTTTTATCTGCCAATATCCGCTTTTGCAATCCATTTTAGAGAACCAAGAGGCTCTTGAATTCTATTTAAAAGGACTGTTTTGTTAGGAATATAATAACTATCAAAAATAGTACTATCATTAAGCTTTTTGTAATTGATCACTACTCTTGCTTTTCCTCTCTTTTCTTCAGCATGATTTCTTATCATGAAGATGGGGCTAATGTGAGGACTCTTGCTATTCCTGATTAATCCTTTATCCAGAAGCTCTTTGATTTGTTTATTAAATTCTTGGATATCTTAGTGTATATACACCATTTGTTTGACTCGAATAATAGTATTGTGATTTAATAAAGTGATTTTAGCAAATGTCTTATTTTTATCCTGAAATTTTAGAGGATTATCAGAATAGAGTTCTTTGCATAATTGCTCTTGTTATTCAGTAATTTGCTCTTTAATAGATAACTCAAGTAATGAGATTGTTAATGCAATCTCTTGTTGTGTAGGCATTCCCTTATCACCTTGCCAGCTGTGTATAAACTCAATTTTTTGATAAGTATAAGCCTTGCTTAATTTTTTAATAGGAATTGAGTGGCATTAATTGTGAATATTATTTAGTTTATGGTCCATATGCATGGAGAGTATAATCTCGGAAAATTATTTCCAATAATCATATCATGAGAGGGTTGATCAACAACCCATAGAATTAGTATAATGCATTGAACTCCTCCTAATTCTATGGATAATCCTTCTATAGTTTCATTATGACTCATAATGCTATTATCAGTTATCCTTACTTATGAAGGATTTTTAGCTCTTTTCCACATAAACTCTGGAAATAATGATCTTTTTCAAAGCACATAGAACAACCACTATCTATGTAGGCACACAACTCATATTTATTACACCCTTCTAAGCATACATTTATTGGGATATAGATGCTATTAGGATTTGTGTTAGTAGCTTCATAACATATCTCAATAGTCATATTTTTGACTAATTCATCCTTATAAATTGGCTCACTAATAGTTCTTGTTTTGTACCCAACGACCTTTTTATCTAGACTCATACTTCAATCAACACTATGTTTTACGAGTTCAAAACTCATTCTACTCATTTCACTGGTTATGCTAATTGTATCATCTTCTTTAAGCTCTTCTTTAGCTAAAGAAGATCCTTCTCCCTATTCTGACCTTGCACTCATGCTTCTTAATAATTGGAGTTTAATGGTAATTTCACCACTCTTATTGATTTTTATCGCATTTTTTTATTGATTTTAGTAGGGTTAACAAAGTTAGAGATCCATGACCTGTCAATCTTTATCTCTTGAGGATTGAATTTAATCCTCTAGATTTTTTACATAGGGGTAGGACTTTCAAAATTTTCTGCCTCTACCATAGTCACCTTATTTTTCAAATTTATTCTATTATCTAATTTGTAGATAATTTTTCAAAATATCCTTAATGGATATTCTCCTCTTTTCATATCCATCCCAACTATTTTTATGTTGAGAGATAATAAGTTTTTAGCAAATTCATCTTTTAGACTCATATAATATCCTGATCGGCTATTGAATTCTACTGATCCATTAATAAAATGGTCTTTATCCCTGTGATGATTTGATTATTAAATTTGATATGGCTAATATCACAGAGTAAAGCATAAAGATCAATATCTTTGTCATAATATTGTGATGGAGTGATTTGAACTTGGATACTTCTAACATAGATATAGATATATTTTCTATCTTTGTTATGCCTAAGGATATTTTCTGAATTAATGAGATTAACTTCTCCCATGTCATACTCAGAATTATTGATTTCTAGATCTCCTTGCATCATCTCACATACAAATTTACTTTTTAATTGAAAGATAGATTTTTTATAGATCATGTCTTTCTGGATTATAGCAGGACCCAATCTCTTTTAACTTCTTCATTATCATTATTGATACGGTCGCAAGCGCACGGTGGTATTGCTGCAATTCAAGGTCATTCCCTCAGAGACTAGGTTGATCTATTAGGCTATATTTCCCCAAGATATGCTAAGCAAATCCAAATTTTAGATTGATAAAAATACTAAGATAAGGAAATAACTATAACTAATTCAAGGGGTTCCAATTTAACAACTTCTGATTCACTAATTTAAATCAATTAGGGAGAAAATGCCTAGGAATTCATATAGTTATGAAAGT
>NCQT01067865.1:19990-30746 GCA_002740465.1 Stenocereus thurberi
AACCTCACTCGTTCACGAGTGGTAACTTAGAGGTTCAAATGGCTTGTTGCATATGCTAAGTTTAACCGTGATCCCTATAGAAGTGAGTTAGGATTCATTTTCTTTTTCTAGGATTTATAGTTTTATTTTACTCGAGCGTAAGCAAAATTTAAGTGATGGGGTATTTGTTCAACCTAAAATTATGTTAATTTATATCCTATTATTATCTATTATTTCCTTCAAATAAATTATTAAATAAGGATTTTAGTACGTTTTTGTTTATTTCGTAGGAATTGAAAAGATATGGAAAAAAATGAATACTTTGCTCAAACAAGTGCAAACTTTGGATCAAGTCAAGCAAGGAAAGGAAGAAAAGAAAGGAAGACCCAACCCTCTTGAACCCACAGCCCAAACACGACCCTAGCGAAGTCCCAGCCTTCCCCTAGCCCACCGCCTTCTTCTTCTCCACCTCTTTCCATTCTTAGCATCCCAAAGGCCCATTGACATGCCGAAGTCCCAGACTTCTTTCTCTTCCCCTCCTCTCTTGGTGACTCCCTCTCTTTCTCTTTCACTTCACTACTTGGCGGGCCCAACTTCAGGCCCAGCTAACAAACCACACTTCTTTCTTTTCTTGTAGCCCAGCTCCTCTCAGATCTGGAGCCCCATCCCTCACTTAATCATATCATGTACGCATCACGTGATCTCTCACCTCCCTCACTTCTTATTCTGTTTGCAACCTAGATGAATGCAACCCAGACCTTATGCTGCTTCGCTTTGTCTTCTTCATTAAGCCGTAACCTGTAGCTTACTCTTTCTCTCTCCTCCTTCATCCATCACATTAACCCACCGGTCGTTATCTTTCATCATCATCAACAATTTTGGCAGTTTTAAACAGTAAAGGGGAGGCTTAATTTGGGATTAATGAAGCAATCAAGATACTTGGACATGGTTTTGGGAGCTATAATTTCAACGGAGTCGAGAGGAGCAAGGGGGAGTTGTAGATTTAGTTTTGAATTTCTTTAAATTTTGTGACTAACGTCTTTAGATTTTATGATTTCTTTAGATTCAGATTTCAGTTCATATTCAATTTGCTCGAGGTTGTTGTTATCATCTTGGTTTTGATGTTCGAATTTAGCTCTCAAGATCTATGCTGCTGATGTTTAGTTTTGGAGTTGATTCTTCTTTCTCCTAACTCAACAGTTGTTTCGTATTCTCTAAGTAATTCAACTTTGCAATGTAACTTCTAAATTTGCTACTTCATCATCTCACTTAGTTGCTATATTAGCTTACAATTTGATTGATATAGTTTTGCTTATAATTGAGCTAAGATATTGATTTAGTGATGCTTATTCTTAAACATTGGAAATTAACTTAGCCAACTTATCGAGTGAAGATAATAAATAGATTTAGTGACCTAGTGACGCTGATACTACTATTACTTCCTGCTATTAGTCTGTAGTCATGGTCCTTGTGTTTTTGAGTTTTGTTTTCCTTAGGGATCGACCAAACTTCCCACATAGTTAGTTAAATAAATCTGCAATAATTTATTTTCGCATAAAAAGTTTAGTTTACTAGGTTACCTAATTTCATAACCCACCGTTGAGGATCGATACACATGAGCATGAAGCGATAAACCATACACTTGCAAACAATCAGAACATTTTCCCTCAGTTCAAACCACATTTTAGTGCAAATAATGGGGGAGAAATTTGGGAATTTCATGAATAAGTGAAGCTGGGCTAAGTGTGGCCCTTGAAGTAGCAGTTTAGAACCTTGAGGCAATCACATTAGGATGAACATATTTTGAGAACTCATAGAATGTGGCATTGAAAATTTTAATATGCAGTGCTTGTATGACTCTAACTACTAGTCTTATGATGATTATTCATCTTGATACTTGCTTGTCATGCCTTTCATTATAATTGCTTATGCTTGTCCTTATATGACGTTTAATATTCTTTACTTGTCCGCAATGCTCACATGCTTCTCTACTTAAAGAACTAAGGAGGAACTTATTATGTGAACTAGAAGTGATTTATCTCATACTTTAAATACTTAACCTAGGCGGAGCTTAGTTTCTAAATTCTAACATTTATCCCCTATACTATCTATTTGACTGTCTCACTATAATGTGCCTATATGCATCATATCTTTTGATCTCAAGGTAGATTTGCCAAAGGAACATTGGATCTTATTTGAATAATTGCTTGAATCTTGTTGCTTACTTGCATACAAGTAGCTTAGTCAACAAGATCATTGGCTAACTAACTCCCTAGAGCTGTAGAACTAGAGTTCAACTACCTTGAACTCTCATTATTAACAACCTTACCAGGCTTCTTAGAAATGAACTCTTATGGCAGTTATAAAATTTGTACAACTTGAATTGAGTTTAAAATGAATTTTATGACACTTAGATTATTTTTTTAATTCTGGAATTTATGTGTCTATTCAATGAAATTCAATGTATTCATAAATATGTGATTCTGTGACAAGGAGACAAATCCCAAATTTTTGTAGAAAATTTGTTCATTACACGCTTAACATTTGGCTATTTGTTTTGTTTTTTAAGAGGTTATAATTTCCCATAATATTCTAATTTAAATTAACTAAATTATTTATAACTTACTTTATTATTAAGCATGCTTAATATTTATAGTGAACAATCTTCAAGAAGTATTATTAACTTTATGGTTTTCATAAGATAATAGCTGGTAACATCTGGGCTGCTTAAAAAAAAGATTCAAGTGTACCCCAAATAAGACAAAGACTGGAAGCACTTATATTAAAAGGGACCGCTATAGGTCTATCATAGTAGAATGGGAGAATGCCAATATCAAAACTAAAAAGATTAGTTTTTACCTTGCAATGACTAATACATTAAATGGAGCATAAAGAACCACCTCTTCAAGATATAAGATACCAAGAGTTAACAAAGTTGTTATTGGAAAAGTGAATGGGTGTGAATGATATGGAAGCAACAAGTAGCCACTAGGGAGAAGGAGTCCACAGAATATTATAAAGCATTCAATGGATGCATTCTCCGAAGCATTGATTTTAATTGCTTATAAATGAAGACCTTGCTAAATAAGGAGAGTACATGACACACATGAACGATGAGCTTAAGTCCCATTCAAAAGTGTGACCGTACTCTTGAGTGATCATCTTTAAATCATTGTGATCTTTGTACACACATTTCAGATTCCTTGTAAGACAAAAGGGTTATGAGAATTCGACATGTAAACAAGAGTTTCAATCAAGAGTATCATCCTTCCTAAGTAGGTAGTTAGGAGAAATCACTCTAAGAGATGCCTTAAATGGTGTTCTGTAGTTAAGGTCCTTTGATGGATGCTTCCAAATTGCAGAAATCTCATAGCAGAATAGTGTAGGTGGTTGAATACTGAGGAAGGGTCCTTAGGTGAGGACACAACCAAATTAGAGGGTTGAACCTCGAAACAAACTACGTGTCTTTATTTTTCATATTACTCTCTTACTTTTCAAATTCCTTGATCTATTTTTTTAGTGTCGTTGATTTATTCTTCAGCATGCTTAAGTTTGGTTTGTATTTTGTGCTTAAATTTTAATTTGTTATTATTTGTGAACACTCTATTCACCCCCTATCGAGTGACTAATCCCACATGGGACTACTAATTGGTGTGAGAGCTCATCTCACCTCAAGTGACTTAATAGTCAAGTGAATAAAAATCAATGTCTTCATTGGGAAAGACCGAATAAATCAATGTAGATATATATCTAGATATTCCCTATTTTATTAATCTAACCTTCACTTATTAGATGGGACTCATGATACGACTTTTGAGTCAAGAGTGTAAACTATATAAAAAAATTGCCAAGAGCCCTAATTTGAATCATGTACACAGTTAGCAGTAAACAGCTATAGAACCCCATTAATAATACATCCCTAAAATGTATTAGAGACTGCACAAAAATTATGAGGCACTTAATGCTTTATAATTTGCTTTAGATGTTAATGAAATTAACATAATTTTTACTTTTGAAAAAGCAACGAAAGTATGGAACATTTTAGTCACAACGTATGAAACCACAATTTATGTCAGACAATCAAAGATAAGCACCTTAGTGCACTAATCTGAGCTTTTTAAGATGGTTCTTAGTGAAGATTTAAAGAAGATGAGAATCAAATTCACTAACGTTGTTAACAACCTCAAGTCTCTTAGAAAAGTCTATACAAATGAGGAGATAATGAGGAAGTCACTAAAAAGTCTGCTAAGGAACTAATAAAGAGCGAACTTCAATGGCCACTAAAGTGGCTTAGAACCTTAAGACCTTGAAGGTGGAGGATCTGGCTACAAAAGCTCTTACATAAGGGTATCCCTAACAATTGTAATTGAGGATTCTAAAAGTCAATGCGACCTAGGATCTAAACCATTAAAAGATGAGATTGTCATGTTAGCCACTCCAGAAAATGCTCAAGAGGGAGAATTTTGACTTCAGGAGGCTTCGAAGAGGATCATCCTTGAACAGCCAACTATGAAACATGATGAAAGATTACTAATCTTTTTAAAAGAAAGCTGAGAAGAAGAAATCCAATGGAAACGGGAAAAAGGCTATAGTAGTTGTATAGAGTGACAGTAACTCGGTGGTAATGAAGATGAAGAGGATGACATTGTCAACGTATGATTCATAGCAAATGGACATAAATCAATAGAAAAATTTGAATTCTTGAGGTACTGCAAATCAATACTTAGGAGGCTAACGGTACTTCCCCCAATAACTAAAAACTTTCTTTTGGGGTGTGACCATAGATGATTTAATTGAGATTAATATACATGATGTGAATACTAAAGAAGGGTATCTTTCTATGAACATAATAAGGAAAGTTTGTAAGATGTATACGCTTATTATTATGAACAATGCATGTCTTTAAAAACAAAAAACAAATAGTTTTCTGAACTTTACGCTGAATTCCATGAGAATGGTATGAATCTAGAAAGAGGTTGAAGATCTTAATGAAGAATAGTAGAGATTGACCTCTAAAATCGAGCATATATTCATGCTTAACTCTAAGCTGGCTGATAAACTTCTTGATGATCAGGATAAGAGTAGAAGGCTCAATGCTTAGTGTAAGGAGTTCCAAAAGTCTCTTTCAAACTTCTCTAAGGGCAACAAAACTTATACAAATTACTTGGATTTCATAGTGTGTCAATCAACAAAGAAGGTATTGAATATGATCCTAGCAATAAGAGCCAATCGTATCAAAACTTTTTTGTAAAAATGACATCTCGTTACGACGGCTAGAGGAGTTCAAGGCATACTGAAAGTGTTTTTAAAGACCACTCTAATCATTTAATGATGTTGAAAGGATGCCAATGTCAACCTATTCAGAAGTGGTGGTAGCGAAGCTTTATGCAACCTAAGGATCACACTAGATGTAAGCCCAAAATAACTCAAGTGTGGCCTTGAAACATGATAGCAGATCTTACACATATATTTCAAGTCAAGGGAGGCATAAAGATTGATGTTTGTTTTATAGGTATGTTTAAAGTCAAACACTAAGCTGTGGCACATTATTAGTGGATGATCAAGGACATGACCAGTGATCTTATAATGTTTTCAGAACTTGAAGAATCTAATCAAGGCAAAGTTACAATTGGACACAAAAAATATAAAGAGATCATTATAGTTAGAACACTCGGTAAAATTTTCTCAAACATAAATGAGAATGCTTACCTCGCACATGGTCTTAAATTTACTTTGGTCATCATTCCTTAATTAGAGGATAAAGGTAATAAAATTACTTTCAATTCTGGTCATTGTGATGTCTCTATCCTTAAACTGGAAATATTTCTTTGTCTGCTTGTAGAGAAGGAAAAGTTTGTGCTATTAACCTTAATCATGTTAATTTCAAGAATCGTGCATGTTTTAAAGTTGTTGGTGATAATGTATGATTGCTACATAGAAGATTGGGTCATGCTGGGTTGAATATTATGGATAAAGTTTTCAAACATGATCTGGTAGGCGATCTTCCTAAGCATATGCATGATAAAGATCAAGTTTAAATGCATGTGTAAAAGGTAAACAAGTTATAGCGTCATTTAAGCCTCTAAAAACTACTTGTACTACAGGTACCCTCAAATCATTGTGTATAAATTTACGTGGTAATATAAGATTGAGAAGCCTTAGTGACATTAAACATGCATTTGTTGTTTCTAATGATTATTCTAGGTTTATCTAGGTGTTCTTCCTGAAAGATAAGATAAATAATTTTAAAGTGTTTGTCTAGTGTTGTAGACAAATACAAAACAACAAGGACTATCAGTTCGAGCTGTAAGAAGTAATCGTGGAACTTATTTCAAAGGAGAATTTATTTAATTCTATGTTTAAATGAAAATGTCACACAAATTCTACATTAAACGTTATACGAAAATGTTATTCCTAACTACTTATGGACTGAAGCTACAAGCATTGCCAATTATGTCATCAACAGATGCTCCATAAAAGTTATCCTGATGAAAACTCCTCATGAGCTCCTCACAGGAAAGAAGCCAAATATTTCATACTTTAATGCATTTTTCTACACAAGTGCTTCACTCATAACAATGGTAAAGAAAATCTTAGAAAATTTTATACAAGAGATGATAAAGAAATCTTTATGGGATACTATTAACAAAGCAAAGCATACAACATATGCAACAAGGGAGCTAAGGTGGTTAAGAAAGCATCCATGTGGTGATTGATGAAAATAATGTTGATAACATCAGCTCAACTTCATTCCAATGTCTTAAAATAAATCTGCCACAAGGTACCTTGAACCAATATGAAGATACTACCAGGATCCTTAAAGTTGAAAATGCTGAGGGCACCAAATCAAGGTAAGAAGAAATACTAGGCATAAGGCACGAAACAAGCATAATTAGAATCTTTATAAACCATGGAGAGGCTTCATATTTCTTGCACACTATCCTATGAACAACCTCATATCACACGTCAACTTAGTGTAAAAGCTCACTCTTCTCTTAGGAATTTATGTGATTTCCTTGTATTTTATTGTCTCATAGAACTCAACAGCCTTGTCAAAGCTCTTAAATGTCCTCATTGGACCTCAGCTATGTCAGAATAACTCAACCAGTTTGAAAGGAACCAAGTTTGGTTATTGACCAGAAGATCTAAGAACCATCCAATTATTAGAACCTAATGGGTGCTTAGAAACAAGCTAAATGAGTTTGACAATGTCGTGAAGAGAGAGGGTAGATTTATGGATAAGGGTTACAAACAAGAAGAAGGGATTGACTATGATGAGATCTTTATCCCTGAGGCGAGATTAGACATCGCTAGAATACTACTTGAAGCTCCATCTTTTATGAACATCAAATTATATCAAATGGATGTGAATATGCTGTCCGAAATTGATATTTGCAAGAAAAGGTTATGTTTAACACCGCGGGTTTTGAAACTCAACCATCCTAATCATGTCATTAAGTCAAACAAGGCCTTGTATGGATTGAACCAAGGCCCTAGAGCATGTTATGAGAGGCTTAGTGAATTCTTAATCGAACATTATTTTAAAAAGGATAGATTAACATGACTTTGTTTATAACAAATAGGAAAGATTTTCTACATGTACAAACTTGGTTGATGATATATTATTTAGTTCCACTAACGATTTCTTGTCCAAAGAATTCTTTAAGATCATGATAAAAGAATTTGAGATGCGTATAATGGGAGGGTTCAACTTCTCTCTTTGACTATAAATCAAGCAATGCTAAGATGGCATCTTTATCAACTAAGGAAAATATGCCAAGGAACTTTGAAGGAATATGGGCTTGATAGCTCAAGACATTAAAAAACTCCAATCGCTTTAAAGTGTAAGCTTAACATGGACCCACAGGGTAAGCCAATCTCTAAAACGGTACACAATAGTATGATTGGATTATTACTATATTTAACTATAAGCATGCCTAACATTATATTTCGTGTTTGCTTATGTCCAAGACTCTAATCAACTACCAAGGAATCTTACCTGAAGATTATAAAAGGAACATATAAATATCTTACTGGAACCAAGGACCCTAGTTTGTAGTATCCAATAGGTGGTGAGCTTGAACTTTTAGGGTAATTTAATGCTCACAAAGGTTATAAAGTTCATAGCAACACTGTGTTAAGATCTTGCTAATTCCTTTGACTATTCCTTGTGCCATAGCATTTGATAAAGCATAATTCAGTGGCCTTATCTGCTACTGTGGCTAAATATATTGCAACTGGACCATGTTATGCTCAAATACTGCAGATCAACCAGTAGTTCAGGGACCTTAGACATTGATTACAACAAGATTCCTATCATGTGTGATAATCAAAGTACTACCAACATCAGTAAGAATCTAGTTCAACACTCCATAACCAAGCATATTTATGTAACGCCTCGTTTCATCATAGATTACATTGAAAAAGTGATATCTCTCTAGACTTTGTACCTACCAATATGCAATTGGATGATATCTTCACCATGCACCATAGCAAAGATCAATTCATGGGGAGTAATTCCTCATTATATTTATTATATAAGGGACGGAAAAGGATTTTCAAGGCATTTAACTTTGATAACCTTGATAATATCCAGGAAGTTGAAGTTAAGTTATTTCACAAACTAATTCAGGCATAATGTGATGTTGACAAGCTAATTAATAATTTTGTTAATTGATACATCATTTCTTGAAAATAGAAATTTAGTCCTGGGCATTAATTTAAAGCTTTTTCAAAATTGGGTTTGAAAGTCTTTTAAATGATTCCCAGCATTTTTACTAAAACCTTTTCAAAGGTTGTGACAGAATAATGCCTTTGGTCTATGTTGTGCACTTGCCACCTTTCAAAGGTGCGTAATTTATGTATTCTATTACTTGGTTGAATACTGCATGAAAATTTTCATGGATAATTTTTCTGTATTCAAGTCTTCATTAGATGATTATTCAGCCAACTTGAAGGGACTCTTGAAAAGATGCAACAAGAAACATTAGGCTTTGAAATGGGAGAAATGACACTTTATGGCAAAGAAGGAGATTATCGTGTGTTGTGTGATCTCTAGTGAGCGAAGTAAGGTTGATAAGACCATATTGATTTGATTTTCAATCTCCCCCCTCCTACATATGTGAAGGATATCAGGTCTTTCCTTAAACATGATAGATTTTGCCACATATTTATCAAGGGCTTTGGCAAGATTTTTAAGCCCTTGTCGAACCTTCTAGCTAAGGATATGCCCCTTCGCTCCTTTGAGGAGTTGTTAGAGTCATTACATTAGCTAATAAAGTCCTAACAACTGCACCCACTATACATCATCTCATATAGGAAGAGATTCCTTGATGAATAGATATTTGTGGTTTAGTTTGATTGTGAGATTAGCGATAGGATGTTTGAGGGCTTCCTTGATGAGTAGTTATTTGTGGTTTGGTTTGATTCTTGGTATGCTGATATTGCGAATTACCTTATGACTGGTATGATTCTTAAGGATTAGGCTAAGCAGGTTAGGGATAGATTCCTGCACTTAGTAAGATTTTATATCTAGGATGATCCGCTTGTTTAAATATTATTCTGACAAAATAGTTAGGAGACATGCTCCCAATCTTATGGAAAGAAACATTCTATCATTTTGTCATGACTAGGCCCATGAGGGAACTTTAGTGGAGAAAAGATAGTGGCTAAAGTTTAGTACGTATTTCGTTAGCACATATTGTTAAAGGATGCCCTTGATTACAGTAAGAGTTTTCCTAGATGTCAACAATTGGGTTTTATCACTAGGAGGGATATGATGTCCTTCAACCCCATTATTATGGCCATATACTTCATGTGTGGACTATAGATTTTATGGGACCATTTTGGATCTCTTACCGATGTTGCAGTAGCTAATGATGTGTCTAAGTGCATTAAGGTTGCCCTTGCTAGGACCAGCAAGACTAGATTTGTTGGAAAACTCTTAAGGAAGAACATTTTTTATAGCTATAACATGCCTTATGCTATTATTAGTGATCAAAACACCCATTTTACAACCAATCATTTGATTCANNNNTGAAACAACACTTCATTCCATAAACTATGCACTCAGTATCACCTTTAGACTAGTGGGCACGTTAACATTTCTAATAAGCAATGAAGTAGATTTTACAAAAATAGCCAATAATAAAATGGGAATGATTGAGTTGTCAAGTTCATTGATGCTCTTTGGGCCTACAGGATGCCTTTTAGGAAGCCCTTAGGTACATATGTCGCCTTATATGTTTATCTATGCAAAGTCTGATCAACTCCCTCTTGCCCTTGAGCACCAAGATTAGTTGGCTATTAGGACCCTCAACTATGAACATACTATAGCAGATGATGAAAGGAGACTGGAATTGGCTAAGTTAGAGGAGAGTCGACTGAGGCTTATGAAAGTGCTACGTCTAAGGAGAGGGAGAAGTTAGGTTATGATATATTTATTCTTAGAAAAGATGCTTTCCTCAGGCATGAAAGTGCTCTTATATGACTAGACACCACACCTATTTCTAGGTGAGTTGAGGTGTCATTACTTGGGCCCTTTGTTGTGTTTTCTCATGGTGTAATAGACACGCAAGATCCTTCTACTAGAACCAAGCAAAAGGATAATGGAAAAAGGCTGAACTAGTTTCTAGAGCTTCATAGAGGAGGATTTGGAGTGTCCAATACACCGTGAGCTACCTAACACACTTTGATGAGTGAACAGATAGTTCTGATGCATTCATTGTCTAACCCATCAACATGATTCCCACCCATTGTGTGCTTGTGTATAGTGCCA
>NCQT01067865.1:40285-56507 GCA_002740465.1 Stenocereus thurberi
TCTGTGCGTGCAGAACAAATCTTTTTATCAACAGACAGAGCAAAGATCCACATCGAACCCAGTTTTTAGTTCCTGGAGGTGATGCAGTCTAAAAATAAGACTTAGGCAATGTTTTTCGCCCATCATAACTGAGAACTGAGTGTTAGAAAAGCTGAATTGGTAAGCCAAGTAGAAGTGAAAAAACAACTCAATTTCCAAATGCCGTTTAAGGCTCAAGAAAAAGTGATATTTCTACATTTGATTATTTAGAGTAGGAAAAGGAAGATTTTTAATATGGAACTATTTTACAGAAATAGAATATGAAAACATAGCAGTCCTAACTTACAAAGAATTCACAGTATTACTTATCATCAACATTTAGCTCTTTTGGCCAAAAAAATATACGCAGAAGTCCTCTGGCAAGTTTTCTGCATAGCAACCAAGGGCAGCTCCCTTAAGCCCACAACTAGTGCACTTGAGCTTTTCAAACCCTGATTGTTATTTTTTCGCATTCTTTACAGTAGTGTCACTCTCAAATAAAATCTGAGGTGCCCTACAGTTTTAGATGTTATCTAATTAAGTCTTTATCATATTTTATCCAGACATCATATAAATAATTGTGACATCTTTGAAAGCACTCGGTCCTAAAATCAGATGTTGAGAAGGGAATGATATCACTGACAAGTTGAAAAAACACAACAGGTTAAGAGGAAGGCTCACCTCATAGCATCTTCTTTACGTTGGACCCTAGATAGAAGAAGTTTATCCTAGCACTTCACAGCAAAAGAAAGGAACAATTTACAGAAGCATTTTGACTCATAACAACCTGAAGTTGAAAAAACACAATAGGTTAAGAGGAAGGCTCACCGCTGAAACCTTCCAGAACTAGCAGAATGCACATATGAAGTTATCCAAACTTGTAGAATCAGATTCAAATGCCAGTCAATTCTCGAAAGAAGACACAACTGTAGCATTCATGCCAGCAAACCATCCAATAAACTTGCACAATTAGGCGCTTTGCAGTTCTCTGTACATTTTTCCTCTTAGTCTATCTTGCAAGCAAACACACAGACTACTCTATTTTGAAATCAAAGGCATACCCCTAACAAACAATTCCCCAAATTTTCCAATTCACCAAATTGCCTAAACAAAAGGAATGGGAAATCCTAACTCTTGCCTCATATTCAATAATTTTAGCAATGAAACAGAACAAATTGGACCATTCCTCTTGTTAAATTTTGATTTTGAAACCCTAAATTTGAGAGAGTGAGAGAAAGATGGGGATTACCTCAATAAATAAAGCCACACCTAGTGCCTTCGATTTCTGTTGCATGAACTACAACAGCGAATGCGAACTGGGAGTCTTCGACCAGGCAAGAAGCACAGAGAGGAGAGGAGGGGTAGACAAAGCAGGGAGTAGGAAAGACGGGACAAGGCTGCGCCATTCAATGCCCAGAGGCCTTACCATAGCACTGTCCATAGTTCACCTCCGACGACCTCACTGAAGCCACTGTCGACGCCTGCAATTATGGCCACCGGGCACGACAATCGCCGACAATGACATGAAGCAACAGGGGTACGAAGGAGAAGAAGGCTGCGAGAGGTCGAACGGTCGAGAGAATGAACAAGGGTTGTGACTTGCGAGAGGCATGGCAAACTTCCGTGGTTTGTTTTCTTCTTTTTTTTTTTTTAATTCAATGGGCTTGTCTAATCTGGCGGTGAAAACCTAAAATAAATGTTGAAAAATAAAAATATATTCTACCACACTTAATATCCATGCCAAGTGTGTTCTGTTTACAAGATGCAAGTCCCCACGCTTAATGTCTGTGAATATATCTTAATTATTTACTACCATTCTTATAAGAGTGGTTATATTTTTTCTCACGTATTATGTGTGGGATAGTACTAGGCGCTCTTTTCTGCTTATTTTTCGGCTACACTTAATCAAGTGTGGTTAAATAAAAGTCGAAGCATGATCTTTTTTTGGTAGTGTAACTTAATTTTATTTTGGCACTCCTAATTATAACAAAAATAAAATTAGACATAATGTTTAAATATATATTTATTAATCTTGATCATAATAACTTAATTTTATTTTGGCACTCCTAATTATAACAAAAATAAAATCAAACATAATTGTTAAATATATATTTATTTAATCTTGATCATAATAACTTAATTTTAGTTGACACTCCTAATTTTAACAAAAATAAAATTAGGCATAATTTTTAAATATATATTTATTTAATCTTTTTCGCAGTTTACACCATAATGAATAATACCAACATAGCTCTTTACTTTTCAAAATTTGTTAGTATAATTGTAATAATACCAATAGACATCTGGTCATCGTAAATATTATTGGTAATGTATTAACAATACTATCAGATGCATTACTTCTATTGCAATTTATTTGTGTTCCGTTGGCGCCACAAACTCATAGCCATTTACCAACAAACAAATCAATCTGATGGTAAAAATAAACTTTTACCAACAGAAAATGTTATTTGTTACTAGGTTTCTGTTGCAAGAAATCCCTTTTTTTGTAATGTTACTTTATAGTTGATTTAGTGATTTTATGTGTTAGTTTGATGGTTTAATTTATGCTCTACTTTGCTTTGGTTAACTGTGCTTACATGTTATAATTAGCTTTAATTGATCATGCTTGGAGTAGGATTAGGATTTAATTACTGCAATTAATCATGATTAGTAAATGATCAGTGTGTGATTTGTGTTTATTTTAGTGTTTTAGTATTTATTGCCTATCTTAATATCAATGCACACTAGATTAAGTAACAAGTGTCCTAGTTTTAACACTGTCCTAGAAAATAACAAATATCCCTTACTTCTACCAAAAACCACAAATAGTCTTATTGCCAACTAACAAAGTTTTCACAAAAACTCTAACTAGCTCAATGCAACTCCTAACAACAACTTACTAGCTCCTCGCCACAGTTAGGGTTTTCTATGAGTACTCTAACAAGCTTAACACCTAGACTCTCAAGTCGACAACACTTCTCAGTAAGAGTAACCCTCACTCACTCCCGTCACAACCATGAATACAAATAATTTAGTGTATAAAGTTGGGTACAACGGTTATAAGTATTTCTCTCAATATGCTATGGTAATGTTTTCAAGTATCATAACGTTCAATCTTCACATTGGGCAGCCTCCATGTATGGATTTTTCTTCTTTAAGATCTTGGACAATAGGATGCTAAGACGTTGGCCATTAGAAGCTTCCTTCATCTTAGCCTTTGATCATGAAGTGCATGTATATTCTATGCAGCATCCTTGATAGCACATTTAGTGTGGTTGGAATTTTCCTTATGTAGTTAATCATGCTTTCTTTTTGTTTGTTTGTACTTCAAGTCTAACTCCATAAGTGGAATAGTCATCTTAACTTCTCACATCGACATAGCAATTCATCTAGTCATTGGTCATAATCTTCTTACAAATCTTGCCATTTACGCTATTGATCAGAGAGTCTGATGGAGTGTTCCCTACATTAGATTAAATGCTCGATGTTGACAATTAACATTGGGGAGAGTGATTTTAATCTTGCTTACTTCGCTTTCCTTTTGCAATTCACATTTGGTAGACCATAAAGAGTTCCCTATGTTGTCCTAAATTAATTCTGTATGTGTTCTTATAACTTGTGTAAAAATGAAAACAAACCAATCTGAGCTATGGCAAGATGTGGTATCATATAAACGTTTAAGATAGCACGGTCATAAGTGCATGCTATGTTGAATCTAAGAACTTATTGATTTTGATGATGTAAAACTAATTGGGGTTAATGATGCCTATATGCTTTATGAGTGATAATATGTGAAGATATCTGTTGTGCATGCTTCTAACGTGCTTGTGATTATTGAGGATATTGTATGACTGTCTAAGCTCAACACAATATTATTTTTACATTACATCGTGCTCTTAGTGATCCAACCATGACCACGGTCTGTCAGAGTTCTTGACACTAACCTTCCTCGTATAACTTAGACATGATTAATAGATTGCTTAACTGATGAAATGATAAAGAAATTATTTAATTCTTTAACATCATGTGAAATATGTTCTTAATCATATATATGCTAAAGAACAAAAATAATATTATCTATGAGATGCTTTCTTTATATAGCTCTAATTGCTTCATTAGTTCATTTATATAAAGTCTATGGTTGTTGAACTTATCAATGAGACCTATATGCTTGTGACACAAATATATATTGCGACTTACGTGTTTCTTAAACTACGAATGAGCAAGGGAAGAAGATCCTCAAGAATTATCATACAAGAAAGCCGCCAAAAGCAAGATTCCGAAAGAGATTTGTAATGGCCTAAAGCTAATTCATGCTAAGAACTCCAAATTATCTTAATTTAAACTAAATTAATTTCGGTGCCACATTTCAATTTAGCAATTTATATATTTATGCAATGTAGAATGAATCAGCAGAGTGTCCTGAGGATAAAATTTCACTACGCTCCTTATTAATTCATTCGAAATCATAAAGGAACATTTAAATGATAAATGTGTAAAATTAGAAGTTTTAAGAAAATGGGAAGCCATGGAATATAAAGGCATGCACAAATTATCCCCTTGTAGCATTTAAATAAAACTATAATAACCATGTAGAAAGTAAATAAACAAAATGCAATGAATAAATTAATTTAGATGGGGTCAAGTTCACAATTTTCTACATACACCCTAATAATCCCATTAATAGTCTAAAACAATAGCCTCAAGTTTTGGCCCCAAATATTTACTCAGTTTAATAGAAAAAATATGAAAAATTAAATAAAATTAATGAACCATAAAAATTCGGATTCATAAACCAACATCTGTAATTTACAAAATAAAAAAAAAATAACAAAAAAGAAATCTGATTAGAGCTACCCAAAACCCCCTATCCCCTGTACCCCTTGAAATTCCCCTTGCCCAGTTTCCCATCCCCAGCACCTATACACCAAAATCATGCCATGCTTTGACGTTGCTGGCCAAACCACCACCAATGCCACCATCACCTCTCTTCTTCACCTCTCTTTGTGTTGTTTAAGGGGGTTGAGAAGGTGAAAATCCTAGCACCTTACATTCAATTTTATTGTTTTCCATCGATTATTTGTAGTAAATGTTTTACTTAGACTAAATGAATATTAATTTGTGGTCTTCTCAGATTTTGGATGATAGGATTGAACTGGTGATACTTGGAAGCTTAGGGGTGGTGATTGGGGGGTTAGGTTTTGAAGGTTGAATGGTAGTTCAAGCTTGGTTTCATTAATTTTAATAGAATTTAAGTGGATTTTATTAGTAATTTGAACGAACTAATATGTTATACTATGTGTACGCATCATATTGTGTGGGTAGCCATGAACATGGATGTAAGCTTGTGGATAGTAGAGGAGTAAAGGAGGGAAATAGGTTAACTTTTGAAGTTTGAAATTGATTGGATTAATATGAATTTGTGAGTTAGTTTACAGTAAAGAAATAGTGGTTAGTTAAAATTTAAATTGATAATGATGCTTGAACTGTGAGGTAGCTTAAAGGGAAGGAAAGGGTGCAAGGAAATGTTTTCGTTTGAAATATTGAAAGTCAACATTGTTAATGTGAATTTTTGACATTTGTTTGGGATTTAGATGAATTAAATATGCAAATTAAGTATTAGTTGTAGGGTGATTGAAGGGGTTGTAAAGCTTAATTCTTCTTTGTTTTCATCTAGGAAAGGGGTTTAATTGATTTTAGATCAGCTAATGATTATTTCCCTATTTTGGGACATCACACTTAAGCCTAATACCGCAACTGATTAACCTAACTTGTAATGGTGGCTAGCAATAATGTTACTTTTAAAAAGATACTAACATAATTAATAATAACCCTAATAACAAGAGTGATAATAACGATAATAGTAGTCGTAATAATAATAATTAAAATAATAATGATAATGGTCACACTGACCCTAAAAATATAGCATTGGTAATAATAATAGGCAAGATAATGATAGTAACTAGTAACACAGTAACGACAATGGCAATAATATGGATATTAATAAAACATGAAGTGAAGTGCATCATGTAACAACCATAATGTCAATGATACAAATGGTAAGGGTGACAACAATGTTAAAAGTAAGAGCAGAACAAGGGATAAAATCCACTCATGTTTAAGTAGATGATGATGGGTATACTAACAGTTAAAAGAAGAGAGAATCGATGCGAAATAAATATATCTAAACTCATACTAGTAGTAAAATTATACATTTAGAGGAGAGGTAAGACCACTTCTATCGTTCCAAGCCGTAACGAATATTTTTCATTAAAAAGGANNGAGATTTCGAAAACGAGGTATGCTTTTGCCTCCACTCTTCAATAACTCACATGCTTCTTAATTACACAAAGTTCGTGTAATATTCACATAATGAATTCTTTTGAAACAATGTTTGTTACCGAAATAAGTGGTCCCATCAGTTATCAAGCATCAGCGCTTATGCCCTGCAGCTGACTTGCGTAGTTGCAGCTCATGCTTCCTAATCGAGCTAGTAGGTGTGCATCTATCTCAGTGATTGCTTCAGGTATCAAAATGTGTTCTACTTCCAGATAATAACTGAAAAAGTAGTTTTATTCACATTTTTCTCTTTCCCTTATGTTTGAACTAAAATGTTTTGAAATGCAGGTGGCCAACTAAATTGAGTACAAAGTTTACTGTTTAAAGCATAGGAATCAGTGAACAGTCCTCATCCTAACAAGTTAAAAGGTAGCAAGAAGTAGCAGAAGGACTTGGTAATTTTCTGAAGGTTAACTAGGTAGGTGCTCATAGTGATTTTTAAGATAGCACTCCTAAAGATATGTCGCTTGCATAAATTTTTGGTCAAATTGTTTACCGATGTGTTTTGAGACTCCTCAATAAGTTGTAATTTGTATTACAAATTAAACAGTGCGGTGAATGTAATCTCTTATCCTTAATTTTGCTAGACTTGTTGAATGTTAAAATAATACCGGAAATTACGTAGTTGCTAGAAGTCCCTCTTTGGGGACGACAGTAATGCCCTCAATTAAAAGACAACCATTGCAACTATAAATGATTAGCTACTAGGTTAAGATAATTAGGTTGTTAAGGATTGAGATGTTATAGTCATGTTATTAGTGCTAGGTTAGCAAATCACAGTAAGCGTCAAGGTATTAGAGGGTTAAGTTGTGAGGTTTTAAGAGTATGTCATGAGTAAATTGTTTCCTTCTGAAGAAAATATATGAATGTGGCTTACCCCTTTTTCTTGTCTATTTCCTTATTTTAGATGGATCACCTCAATGTTCCTTTGTATCTGTATATATTAACATGATACCAGGGACATCTATTGTTGCTCACATCTACCTATTGCATGCCACCTTGCTGGCCTATATGCAGGAACCATTTATAGAGTTCCACGATATGCTAGTTTGTACTCGTGGACATCTATAGTACCTAGCCATCATAGCCCCTATGGATTACTTCAAGTTACGACACCATTGCTTTATGGTTACGGGAGACCCGGGACTTGATAAGATGGGTTTTATGCTTTAGGAGCATGGACGATTGTTACCAAAGAGCTATTACTGAGTGAGGAGATGGAGTAGAGGTGCATTACTTACTGGACATTATTACATACCTTCCTAACACTAGGCATGCCTCCCTCTATTGTTCACCACCAGCAGCTCAGTAGCCACCTATCAAACCCACCATAGGCTAGCTTGGAGGATATTTCTTAGTCATCTAAGGGTTATAAGGCTTTTGGAGAGGTCTATGTGGTCTTATATGTGTCAGATTCTCATAGCCTGATCAAGTTGAGCTTCGAGGAGGAGCCTGAGAAGGAGGAGTTCAAGCCCAAGGGGGAGGAGTAAGTGATGCATGAGGGAGATCCTAAGAAGGAGGGTTCTAATGTGCATATGTCTCACAGCAGTGATTCTCCTAACCCATATTACAATTGATTCCAGAACAATTAGAGTTTGAATTATCTTACTTTATGCTCTAGATATTGATCTTTTGCTTGTATATGTAGTATAGCTGGTATAGCGTCATATTCTTTTTGCATATTGCATTTATATATGATATATATAGGTGGGCTAACCTATCCAACTATGATGATGTAATCCTCCTTTACTTTTTAGGGTTTGGGGCAGAATTGACTAGGTAGTTAACTCAAGTTCATAGGTGTAAATAGGGAATAGGCTAGAAACCCTAGCTAAAAAGTAAGGCACACTGAAATGATGTAAAGTGACTTTCTTTTTGTGATCTTTATGTTTGCATAGAATGAAAATAGTGTTAAAATTTAAAATTGTGTTTGATTTTATGATTTTAAGTGGTTATTATTTTATCATGATGCCATGAAAATTTACATAACAATCTTTATTTATGTTACCCAGTATGCCAGAGTCTATAACAACAATTTGAATAATAATGATGGAGAAACTCAAGGGTATGGTGACTGAGTACTTGTGAACCCCCAATAGTTGCTGTGTTGAAGGTCCAGACTATTAGAAAAATTTGGAGGTAGAATTAATAAAAAAGATTTCTCTTGTACCTCCTAAAATTTCCCCTAAAACTAATAATTTGGTGGATATGGTAGCTTGATGTAACTCTAAGGTTTATGATGAGAAGTTTGGCCCTGTGGGAATTGAAGAATGGATTAGGGGAATGGAGAGCTTGGGGCACGATAAAAGATAAATCACAAAGATTTGAGCTTAGTTAAGCTACTTTTCTTAAAGAGCTTGGCGCCAAGTCCTATCCAATCACAGTTCAGTGACACAAGGAGAAAGAATTTATGGAGCCAAAGATGAGTGGTAACATGCCCTTGATATAGTACGCCGGCTAGTTCAATGAGTTGTAGGGAGTTGTTCTACACTTTATGCCTTCTGAAAGGCTGAAGATGAGGAGGTTTGAAGAAGGTTTAGCATTTTACATTAGAAATCAATTGGTTGGTCAACCAATTAAAATCTATCAAGAGTTGTATGAACTAGACACTGAGATGGAGTGAGTGAATAATGAACTGAGGGCCTTAAACTCGAATAAAATGAAATGACCACAAGACATCAAGCATGAGCGTACCCTAGAAGAACCCACTATTATCCCTACCAAGAGTCATCCAGCGGTTCCAACATAAGCTTGTGGGAAGTGTGGTCAAATAAACCATGCCGCAGTAGAGTGTTGTGTGAGTACTAACAAATGCATGTGGCGTGATAGTCCTGATCACTTGATTGTTTCTTGTCCAAGATTATAGAAGGATATAGAAAAAGTAGTTACAAGGCTATTGGCACCACCACATCAAGGACCCTTGTCCCTTAAACCTATAATGGTAGGACGAGCATACCTGATTAGCAGGAAGGAAGCTATAATTTTAGCATAGTTGTCATTGCAACTTTCTTTCTAAATTCAAAGTCATTTTATGTTTTATCCAATTTGGGGAATACCAATTCATTGATATCCATCTAAATTACATTGCAATTGAACTTAGAAAAAGATAGAGTGTGGACTAACTATAGAATTACTTGGCCAAATGGACAAGTGATAGAATGTCTCATTCTTTATAAGCAAGTTCCTATCATTATTAACAACCATGAGTTCCCTAAAAATTTAATCCAATATGACATATAAGAATTTGATAAAATCTTAGGGATGGCCAGGTTGACAACTCATGGGGCAACCATTGATTTTAGGAACCTTAAAGTCACTTTAAAAGACAAAAAGGGTAGAGAAGCATGGTTCTACGGGGAAAGGAACAGAAAGGAGTATTCCACAATCTCAGTTATAAAGACAACCAAGCTATGTACGCAAGGTTGTGCAAGATATATATGTTTCGTCACTAAGGTTAAGGAAGAGGAGATGAAATAGAAAATATCCCACTGGTGTGCGAATTTCCTAATGCCTTTCCTAAAGAACAACCCTCTGGTTTACCTCCCCAAAGAGAGACCGATTTTAAAATTCAGCTAATCCTTAGTGCACAATCTATTTTGAAAGCCCCATATATGATAACCCTAATAGAGCTCATAGAATTGAAAGCTTGATGAATCACTACAGAAAGTGTTTATTAGGCTACAAGTGTCATCTTGGGGGGCCTTCGTTTTATTTTCAAAGAGAAAGGATGGAACTTTAAGGCTGTTTATGGATTGTAGGGAGTTAAACAAAACTACTTGTAAGAATAGGTACCCTTTGCCTCGAATAGATGATTTGTTTGGCCAATTGCAAGGAGCTAGGGTGTTTCGAAAGGTTAGCTTGAGGTCTGACTACCATAGGCTTACGATTAAGCCATAAGGCATTGCCAAAATAACCTTTAGCACTAGATATGGTCATTATGAATTTACTGTAATGGCTTTTGCACTACCAATGCCCCTACTACATTCACAAATCTCATGAATAAGGTTTTCAGGCCATATTTGGATAAATTTGTCATAGTATTTATAGATGCCATCCTAATATACTCTAAAAACAAGAACCAACATGTCAATCATTTTAAGACTATGTTATAAACCTTGAGGGAATACCAACTATAGGCTAAATTGAAAAAGTGTGAGTTTTACTTGACTGATGTGACATTTTTAAGGCATGTGGTTACCAAAGAAGGCATTAAAATTGATATTTAGAAGATAAAAGAAGTTACTAAATGAGCCCAACTAACCAATGTTATAAAAATAACGACTTTTCAATGCATAGTTAGATACAACAGAGGATTTATGAAGGATTTTTCAAAAATACCATCTCCATTGGCCAACTTGCTAAAGAAAACAATTAAGTTTGAGTGATCAAACACATGTAAGGAGGTGTTTTAAGAATTAAAAGGTTGCTTGACCATAACTCTTGTCCTTACAGTGATGCTTCTAAGAATGGGTTAGGTAGTGTGCTGATGTAAGATAATAAAGTAATAGGCTATGCCACCAGGCAACCTAAACCTTATAAAAAGAACTACCTAACTCATGATTAGGAATTAGCTATGATGGTTTTTGCCTTAAAAATATGGTGACACTACATGTATGGGTACCACACAAAATGTAAACCGATCATTAGAGCCTGAACTATATTTTAGTCATAGAGAGATCAACCTAAGGCCACAACGATGGTTGGTGTTGCTTAAGGATTATGATCTACAAATTAAATATCATCTAGGAAAGGCAAAACTTATAGCAGATGTATTACATAGGAAGGCTCAGCATAGTTTAAACACAATGATAAGTATTCAATCTGACATCTTGAGAGGCCTTGATGATGTAAGCATTGAACTGATGTTACGGGGTTAACAAATGGGGGTCTTGTCAGCACTAGAAATGCAACCTTCCATAGTGGAAAAGATTAAATCAAGCCAAAAGATAACGCTATATTAGAAAGACTTCGATAGAATGCTACCTTGGAATAATCGACTAGCTTCATAATACATGAAGATGGAACCTTAAGGTTTTAAAACCTCTGTGTACCCAATACAGAGGAATTAAAAGGGAGGATTTTGGAAGAAGCCCATAATGCTTGTTATTAAGTATATCTAGGAGGAATAAAAATCTACAGGGATTTGAGGCGGTACTTTTGGTGAGATAACATGAAATCGGAGATTGTAGAATTTGTAGATAAATGTCTGACATGTCAAAAGGTCAAAGCCAAACATTAATTCCACTAGATCATAGATATGATTCTCATGCAAGGATTTTATTTCTTCTTGTATGGCTTTCACCCATTCTACCTGATGGCTATCAGTCATTGCTTCTTTATAACTCTAAGGCTCCCCCTCATTTGTGAGAGTTATGTATTCGTCTGGGTTATACCTTGTGGAAGGTCTTCTTTCTCTGGTAGATTGCCTCAACTGGGGCTTTTCTTGAGATCTCTCCTCGGCAGATTCAGCATTAGATACGACCGACTCATCTTGACCTTCTTCTTCATCATCGTTGGCAGAAGAGGTGGAATTATCGTTTGAGCTAGTCTTATTATATTTTTAGTTGTGTCATCCCCTCAGTTGTTATGAACCATAGGGGATGGACCAGTATCAGAATCTCTAACAACTCTGTGTTTAGGCTTTGGCTTTTTCAAATCTTTAATGGTTTGGCCTTCAAAGAATACAACATCTCGACTTCTTATAATCCTTCTACTTGTAAGATCCCAAGGTTAATAGCCAAACTCATCTCTGGGTGATCCGAGATAAATACACGCCCTTATTTTCAAAGCAAGTTTGGCTCGCTCGTCCTTAGGAATATAGACGAATGCTCAATAGCCAAACACTTTCAGGTGGTTGTACGATACCTTCTATTTGGACCAAATTTCCTCTTGGATAGCACCATCCAGAGGAACTGATGATGAAAGATTTATTATGTCAATGACAATCTTCACGGCCTCTCCCAAAAAGGACTCAGGGAGTTTAGCATGAAAAAGCATACATCGAACTCTTTCTTTGATTGTTCGATTCATTCTCTCAGCTAAGCTATTTAGTTGAGGTGTCTTTGACGGCGTTTTCTCTGGCTAGATCCCATGCAACTAGCAATATGATTCAAAGGGACCACGGTATTCTGCCCTATTGTCTGCTCGAACGCTCTTCAATTTTTGTCCACTTTCACGTTTCACTTCAGCATTAAACTCCTTGAATGCTTTAAGGACTTGGTCCTTTATGTTCAATAATGAAACACAAACCTTTCTTTAATGGTCATCGATAAAAGTAACACAATATAATGCTCCGCCAAGCAACTTTTCAATCACAGAGCATACATCACTATGAACCAAATCAAGAATGCCTTCTTCTAGTGTGTCGAACATTTTATTGAAATGCCACCCTATGTTGTTTGCCAACCAAACAATCTATATAGGCTCAAGTGATTTGCCTTATATATTGTGAAGGAGCTCTTTTCTGGCTAGCATTTGCGATCCTTTTTCACTCATGTGTCCCGGTCTTCTATGCCATAACTCCAAACTTGAATTATCATAGGCAACATTAAGCTTCCCCTTGCACAACTTTCCTTGCATAAAGTATAAGGACCCTTCTTTTTTTCCTTTAGCAACAATTACACTTCCTTTGGTGAGCTTCCATATTCCTCCACCAAAGTAATTAACCAAACCGGCATCATCAAGTTTTCCTGCCGATATAAGATTGAGGTGCATATCTGATACATGCCTCACATCTTTTAACATGAGCTTACATCCTGTGTTGGTTATCAAGGTGATGTCACCAATACCAATGATTTTTCTTGAAACTTGATTTCCCATCTTGACATTACCAAAATCACCACTTTAGTATGATGAGAAAAAATGCTCATATGGGGCGACATGAAAGGCAGCACCCGAGTTAAAAAAATATCATGAACAATCATTATCTGCTAGATTGAGATAATTTTCTTTTCCAATAAGGAACACATCATCTTAATCTGTTGGTGCTTTTATCTTCTTTCTTGTATTTAATCTGATCTGGGTTAACCTTTCCAACCTTTTGGTCTCTCTTGTAATATCGACAATCAGATTTCTTGTGGCCTGGCTTGTCAAAGTAATAACAAATAAATTTAGGACGAGATTTAGATCTGCCCCTGGACTTATCACGTCCTTTATTTCTCCCACGGTTCTCATGTCTACTGCGATTGCTAACAAAGTTGGATTCAGATTGAATTGAAAGGCTTCTTTCTTTTCTGCGAACTTCTTCATTTAAGAGACTATCTGTCACAGTGTCCATAATGAGTTTTCGTGCTGGGGCAGAGTTACTCAATGTAACTGTCAATGTGTCCCAACTCTCGGGTAATGAACTGAGAAGCAGTAGTGCCTCCAATTCGTCATTGAGTTTTATCTCGATCTTTGCTAATTGATTTATGAGCCCCTTGAAATTGTTTAAGTGCTCAATCATATTTTGCCTGTCACTATACTGGAGCTTCACCAATCGTCTTACGAGCAGTGCTTTGTTGTGCGGCATCTTCTTTTGGATTAAGGACTCAAGTTTTATCCAAAGTTCGTTTTTACCTTCTGGCATATTTTTATTCTATCTATGTACTTTCGAATTATTGTAACTGCATTGCCATTTAACAGCTTCCACTCAATTTTATTTTTACCTTCTGGCATATGTTTATTCAAAATAGGCTTAGCAAGGTCTTCGCAAATTAGATGGTTCTCCATCATGGCCTTTCAATAGGAGTAATTGTCTGCAGTAAGTTTGAGCATGTCACCATCATAAGTAACAACTCCCTTCATCTTGATTACACAAGAATATGGTTATCCAACCTGGCTTTGATACCGCTGTTGGGAAAAGATGGAATAAGAAAATTTTTTTCCCTCTTTGTGCAATTAAGATAGGCAATACAAATGAACAAATATTGTAGATGGGGACACATGAATTTTAACGTGGAAAGCCCTCCAAAATGAAGGTAAAAACCACGGGACTATCAGTCCAAATATATTTTCACTATTTTTATAGTAGGATTACAAAATATATCTCATCTAAACAATTTAGAGGGTATACACTCAATATCTCATCTACTCGGATGGCACACAGAAAGATAGCTCTCACCTAATGTTGGTGGAATACCCTCACCAATTCTTGGTGGTTTTCCTCTCAAATGTTTCTCTCAGTTCATTGTATTTGCTGCTTGTTGTTGTTATGTTGAAGGAAGACTATGCCTCTATTTAGAGAGGTGTTGGCAGAATTATTACCATTTGAAATATTTTATCCTACGGAAACGCATCACCCTTCTTCATTCTAAGAATATTTTGAACGTTTCCTCCATTTTCTTTTTCTTGTATTTATTTCTCTCTCTTTCTCTTTCTCTCTCTTCCTTTACTTCCTTTATGTTTTTTTTAAGGAAGGAATGTTAACAACCTTTTTGTAGACAATTAACAAGCGTTGTTTGGGCACTAGTGCTTTGATCATATTACACCTCTACAAGGATCTAATAGTCCAATTTAGAAGTTTCTCATTGATGGATCTAACTTATCTATTACCTTGACATATTTATTAAACCTCTTAATAGTGTCAGAGAAATAAGGCACTTTAATGAATGTCACACGTAGCTTTTATCAAAAGCATTTTTAAGAAGATAGGTCACAAAGTTTTTGTTTAGGTTTGATACGAAGTCTTGATTAGACTTTGACATTGGTTGTAACATTGAATTCACTCAACAATGTCCCGCTTATTTTTCGAAGGCAACTCTAAGTGAGGTTAACTAATGTGTGGATTTTAAACATACTAATTAACATGATAAAGGCATAAGAAGGACACAAGGTGTTATTTACCTTATATACTAGGCATAAAAAATGATTCAGTGATGGGGACCCAAGAAAAGAAATGTCTCTCTGATTAACGAGCTAAACTGTTCCTAGCAAGATCCCTCTTGGCTTAGGATTGTGTCATCCCCATCATTATGGTAAGTTCCCCCTTAGACTTCTCAATGTCCCATTCATCATCTCCCTATTTACCTTTTGACAAAAATGGGGTAATGGAAGTGTAAAATACTGGGCAAGACAATTTATAAACAGTATATGAGGTGAGAGAAAAATCATCCTAAAAAACAAATAGTTTAATTTAATATTAATCAATGCAGTAAATAAGCTCCCAATATCCCAAAAGGAATATTCCCTTATGATTATGAGCGGAGGGAGCATGGTGTCAGTGGGGTCAACTGACACCCGTACTCCGCCAGAGGAAAAAAAATTAGTATGCTAGAAACTTGAAAAACCATATAAATTAATGTTGTGGCATAGATGTCCATTGAGGATGGGTGTGGCCTTGTGGTAGCGCCTGTATTATTGGTTTTCTATTCAGGATGTTCCGGGTTGGAATCCTGATGCGGACATCTCTTCAACTTTTTCTTTATTTTTTTGAGTTAGTAGCATTCTCCAATTTGAATTTCAAAGTCTACTGATTATAGTTTAATACTTTAATTGACTTCAATTTGTTATTCAATCTTTAATTTGTAAATCATTTTGCTTTAAAGTTTATGTATGAGTTTAATTTGTGAATTTCAATTCTAGATTTGTTTAATTTATGTGTTTAATTTCAATTCTGGATCAAAATATATAAATGTTTCAAAACAATAGCACTTTAACTGACTTCAGTAGTTCAACTTGTTGATTAATCCTTTAAATTAAGGTTAGTTTGGTTTTTTAGTTTTAATTTTTGCATTTAATTTGCCCATTTTAATTTTAAAGTTGGTTAATTTGTGGATTAATTTGAATTCCTACTCAAAATGCATAGATATTTAAAAAAAAATACTAAAGAATCATCATTCCTTTCAAATTCTAATTTGAAAACTCACTTCTAAATGAAGAAGGTGAG